>MVAP01000093.1:0-65385 GCA_014825765.1 Cystofilobasidium macerans | reverse complement strand
CTCTGCCGGGGGGGGGGGTGGGTTTTGTGTGGGTGGGGGGGGGGGGGGGGGGGGGGGCGAAAGAAAACGTTAACTCGTGAATCTGACTTCCCCCCCCCCCCCCTTTCCCTCCCTGGACCGCGAAACTCTCGCACAGGACCCCCCCCCCCCCCTCGCCCGCACAGAGAAGAAAAGCGGCCGTTTTTGGTCTTCCGCTTTCCCTCCCTCGTAACCTCCTCCTCTCTCGATCTCGAGGTCCACTTACTCGGTCCCGAGCTTACCTGGGAAAGCGATTGATTGTTGGCGTCGAAACGATGGCGGCCCCTCCTCCTCCTCCTCCTTCTCCTCCTCCTTCTCCTCCTCCTCCGTCTCGGCTTGACACCCATGGACACGGGCACGGGCAAGGTCCCGACGCCGGCGATGGGGTTGGGCCGCCAACGACGACGACCGCCCAACCTCCCCCGAGGCTGGTTCGCCGGAAGAAGCACGGCCAGCCTCGACGTCGTCTGCTCGCCTTCCGATCCCCCCCTCCACCGTCTTTGCTGCCGACAGCGGCGGAGGATCGGACGTTCTTGTCGACGACGACGACGAGGGGGCGGAGGTTAGGGGAGGGGGAGGATGACGACGACGACGACGAGCGGAAACAGCACGAGGCGGGCATGGTTCCCCTTGGCGGGGGTGGGGCAAGCAGTGGAGGAGGCGACAGCTTGATGGCTGGCGAGAGGAGGGAGGTTGGCTCGACGACGACGACGACGACGACGACCTCTCGCTCCTTGCTCAGTCCAGAGGAGACCGTCACCCCCACCGCCGTCACCGTCCCAGCCACCGTCTCCGTCGCGGCAGCAGCAGCAGTCGTCGTCCCTACTCTCCCTCCTCTACCCTCTTCTCCTCCTCCTTCGAGCTCGAGCCCCCACCCGGTGGGCTCCTCCTCCTCCTCCTCCTTCCCCTCGAACCGAGCCGTCCTGCAGACGTTCCTCCTCGTCCTCCTCGGTCTCCTTCTCCTAGGGACGCTGCTCGGTCCCCTCCCCGGTCAGATCGTCCGCGCCCTCGTCGTCGTCCGGGGTCGACATCGCGGTCGGCCAGGAGGAGAAGGTTGGGTCGGGGCCTCCATCGGGAGGTTCACAGGCCCGCCCCGGTCGCAGGGCGGGCGTCGTCTGCGGCCGGAGGAGGAGGAGCAGGAGGGGTTGGGGTCCGGGGGGTGGGGGTGGAAGGGTCTCCTCGTCCGACGACGACGAGGAGGGGGCGAGGCGACAGCAGAAGGAGGAGAAGAAGGAGGAGGAGGAGCAGCAGCAGCAGGGGAGGAGAGGAGCGTCGAGAAGAGGGAAGTCAAGCTGACGGCTTCGGTCTCGGACAACTCGTGCGTTCCCTGTTCCGATCTCCCCCTCCTTCTCGCCCGTTGTTTCCCGTAGGGGGGGTCGTCCGCCTCCTCTCCCTTTGCGCCTCCCCGGAGACTCCCCTAGTCTGATGCGCTTACTCTCCCCCCTTCCCTTGTCCTTCCCTCACTCTCCCCTCCCCGTTCGACCCCTCCCACACAAGCCTCACCTCGCAAGCGTCCTCCTTAGCGTATGAGGTCGCCGGCTTCACGACCGTCTCGCTCGACCGTGCCTCGGATGACTCGCCGGCGTCATCCACGACGACGACAGCAGCAGCAGCAGCAGCGACGATCCGGTCCGAGCTGCCACGACGACCGTCGCTGTCGCTTCCCTCCGTTCGGTCGGGCTGGGGGCGGGGGTGGGGGTGGGGAGGGTTGCCCTCGATCCTTCTCCATCCGCTCCCGTCCTTCCTCCGTCTCTCCTCCTCCTCCTCGTCGCTCACGCTCGGCCAAGCCTTCCTCGTCGTCACGTACGCCCTGCTCGTCCTGGGCTTCACCTCGGTCCTCGCCCCTTCGCCCGCCGGGGACCCGCTCCGATCGGGCCTGATAGCGACCGCCCAGATCCCCCTCGTCGTCGCGCTCGGCGTCAAAAGCTCGTCGCCCCTCTCGGCCGCCGGCTGGCTCGGTAAGGGCCCGGAGAGGGTCAACTTTCTGCACCGGCTCGTCGGACGGCTCATCTTTGCCGGCTCGACCGTCCATGCCGGCGCCTACCGTGAGGATTCCTCTTCCCCCCCCCCTCCCTCTCTGATCCTTCCATAGCTCTCCGTTCCCCCACAACGATCCCCTCTCCGCCTTTTACAAGGTCCCTTGGCTCCTTGTGCTGATTCAATCCCTCCCTCTCTCTCCCTTGGGGTGCTCCCTCCTCTGGCTGCGCTCCCACAGTCTACAAGTGGGCAAAGGCCGACGTCTCGTTCGCGACCAAGAAGCAGCAGCCCGTCTTCCTCGCCGCCTTTGTCGCCTACCTCGCCCTCTCCCTCGTCGCGGTCGCGAGCCTTCCTGTCGTACGTTTCCATGATCGGCTCTCTCCCGCCTATACCTGAGCGAGGGACCTGGTCGCCTTGCGTCTGGTTCGCTCTGAGCAGATCGAGGCGGGTCGGCTGACTGGTCGAGGGAACAAACCTCTTCTCCCCCCCCCCCCCATACCCCCAACAGATCCGGCGACGGGCCTACGAGTTGTTCGCCGCCTGCCACTGGCTTGGTTTCATGACGTTCCTCATTGCCCTCGTCCGTGCCCCTCCTCCCCCCCATCCCCTTGATCTCCCCCCCCCCCTCTCCACCGCATCCCACACATGCTGACCTCGCGCTCACCCATCTGTCACTTCCTCACCCGGCTCTCTTCCCATCTCGTCCCGAAACGAACTCTCAAAAAAGTAGATCTGGCACGCCCCGGTCTGCATCCCCTTCTCTCTCGCCGGCCTCGGCCTCTACACGTTTGACCAACTCTATCGGCTCTTGCTCAAGCGGTCGTGGGTCCCGCTCGAGGCCCAGCTAACGGCCCTCGCCGACGGCGAGACGACCGTCCTCGAGCTGGAGACCGTTCAAGGAGGCTGGACGCCAGGCGCTTACGTTTACGTCCGGCTTCTTCCGGGGAGCGGTCTGGCGCTCGGCTCCGTCCTCGAGAAGGTGTGCCTCGCCGCGGCGCGCAAAGGTCTCCTCTTGACTGCTGCGGTGGGCTGAGACCATTCTTCTCCCCTTCATACGGAATCAAATTTCGACCTTCCCTTTATGCTTTTCACCCCTCTCTCACTTCTTCAGCATCCCTTCACAATTGCCTCGGCTCCTCGGCACGCCTCTGACCCCTTAACGACGCCAACGGGCGGGCTCCGACTCTTCATCAAGTCGACGGGCGGCTGGACGGCGAGCCTCTACCGGCTCGCCTTGGCGACCGAGGCCGACCACGCCGTCGGACTCCGGGCCCGGCGGACCGTCCGCGTCCTGCTCGACGGCCCGTACGGCGGGCCCGCCAGCGGAGCGATCGAGGCCTTCGAGGCGGTCGCGCTCGTCGCGGGTGGGAGTGGCGTCTCGGCCGCTCTGGGTCTGGCCGAAGGTCTGGCCAAAGCGAGGGCAGCGGGCAGCGCAAGAGGTTCGTTTCCTCCACCTCCTACCCCTTCCCTCGCCCCCAGTCCCTCTCTCGGGAACCACCACCAGATTGACAGCAGCGTCCTACCTCCCTCCATCCTTCCTGGTCCGCAGCCCGTCAGGTTGACCTCCACTGGGCGATCCACACACCGGTCAAATTCGAAGCCTTTCTCCCGTTCCTTACCCCGCTCCTCTCGTCGACCACTGTCCACATCTACATCACACGCTCCTCCCTCTTCTCCGCCGCTGGCTCGGCACCGTCGACCCTGGCGCCACCTGCCCACCCCAATCTCAAGATCACCTTTGGCCGGCCCAACTTTGCCGCCCTCGTCGACGAGACGATCGACGCGCTCGTCCGCTCAAAGGCCGTCTCGAGAGGCTCACCCCACGCCGCAGGTCGGCCGTCGGGTCTCGCAATTGCCGTCTGCGGACCGACGGGGATGGTCAACAGCCTTCGTGAGGCGGTCGGTGGGCTCGGACCCGGCCAAGCAAAGAGCTGCGGCGGGTGCGAGCTATTTACAGAGTGCGTCTCTTCGACTGCCCTTTCCATCCCTCCCCCGGGTTTACTTTTCGCGTGCGCTTCTCGCTCAATCATTTACCAACCCCCGCTGAAACCTCGTTCGGCGCTCCAGGACGTTCGGCATGTAGAGTCGTCATCGTCGTAAAAGGGGAGGGGATTCGTTCAAGGAGGGCGAGCCGGTGTTCGGCTGGCGCACTAAGCCCCGCGGGCGGGGCGACGGCGCCAGACCGTCTCATATATATATGACACCGTCGTCACTCGCACCGTCGTCATGGTCGTCACGGTCGTCGTCGTCGTCGGAGAGGATCTGCCGCGTCCGATTCTGACGGGGCCGTCGGCCGCCGCGGCTAACCTTCACCGCCTCCCCCTTTTCGTCCTCATCTTCGCTGATGTCGTCCTCGATGGCGTTTGTCCTTACGCCAATACTGCCGCCGCCTCCGCCATCGCTAATGACCTGCTTGAGGCCTTGCCGTGGGGTCACGACGCTCTCCCACAGCGCCGCTTGGTCAAAGGCCTCCCACTCGTCGACGTCGACCTCATCATCGAGCACGGGCGGGGCTGATGACTGCTGTGATCGCTTCGCCCGCTTTCTTGGCGCATCGAAAGCTTCATCCGAGCCGTCGTCCTCTGAAGCGTTGCGGTCGTTACGCCGCGGAGGGCCAGCACGCTCGAAACGCTCGTCCTCGACGACATGGTCCGACTCCCCGTACGACTGGTCGATCTCGCTGTCGTCATCGCTGCCGAGATCCAGTATCGGTGCCGCTGTTATCGACGTCGTCTGGGCGTCGCCCTTGACTGGCCGCTTGGCCGTCGGCTTCCTCGCCGCAGCCGTCTTCTTTTTGCCTGCCTTGGCCAGAAAGGCGCACTCGATGCTGATGGCCGAATTGGCGAGGTCTGCCTCTTCCAGGCGCGAGAGACGGAGCGCACGCGGTGAGGCCCTAACGTAAGTGTTGACTGCGTAGGCTGTCTGCGAAAAGGCTGGCGTGAAGGAAAGAGGGTCAGCTCTCGTATTGCTCTGTCGCGCTCTTTCGAGCGGCACATGTACGTACAGCGCTCGAGGTAGCCGCCGTTCTCATCCAGCAGCAGGTGAACAAGGAGCCGCTCGGTATCCTGCGGACACGAACGGCAGTGTCAGTGCACCCGACGTCGCCGACACTACACAGCAGGACGCACTTCGCGCGACATGGCGAGCTTGCCGCCGCAGACGGCCTTGAGGTCGATCTTCTCTCGTTGATTGGTCAGCCGAGCACGCTTGCGCTCGCCCTTGCCCTCAACGCCAATCGTATCAAACGTGCCGCCGCCGAGACCCCGGACGAGGTCGGCCAGGCCAGAGAGCGTTATCCGACCATTCTTAGACGAGACGTGTTGGGCAACGCGGCAGCTGTATGTGGTCTCGGTCAGCGTCTCAGTTCGAAAAGGCAGACTACGTCAAACTCACATCTTCCAGGCGGCTAGGGTGCAGTCGACGAGGTTGACATTCTCTTCGCCCCGTATGCAGTTGTCTGCTCATAGCATTCGTCAACGACGGCTAGGGCTGTTTGGTACGACGAGAAACGAACCGCAGTGTCCGCACGGGTCTTCCTCCATCGCCCAGGCCTGTGACGGCAAAGAGGCGCTCGTCGTGAAGTAGCGACCGAAGAGGCTGCGTGCAAGCAAGTCGTAGACAGCTCACATTAGTGCCGTCAGGAGGAATAGCAGAACTCGTTCGATGGCGGACGTACATCTTGCGGCACGTAAAGAGGTCCTGCGCAAAGGAAGTCATATCGTCGAGCTTACGCTGGCCTTCGGCCTCGCCCATCGTCAAACCGGCCATGCGCGAGACGTCCATCGCCCGGTAGAAGAGCACACAGGACGCCTCCTCACCGTCTCGTCCGGCGCGGCCGGTCTCCCTGCGGGGTTGCAGGCACTTCGGTGCGTCAATGCGACGTCCCTACCTACAGCGTAGGGCTCTGTCAGCGGCGGGACTGACTGATAATACCCATCGAGCGTCTTGGAGAGGCTGTGGTGGATCACGAAGCGGACGTCGCCTTTGTCGATGCCGAGACCAAAAGCGATGGTCGCGACGACGATTTTGACTTCACCCTCGCGCCAGCGTCGGTGGAGCCGCTGCTTCTCTGCATCGGCGACGTCAGCGTGATAGACGCCCGCCTTGAGTCCGTGCTCGTTGAGGCCGACCGCAACCTCTTCGGCATCTTTCTTGCTGAGCGTGTAGACGATACCCGACTGGTCGCGGTGCTCGCGCTCGACGAACGTAGCCAGGTCGGTGATGTTGTCCGACGCCTTGGAAGACTTGGGGATGACGCGGTAGCGCAGGTTGGGCCGGTAAAGGGGCGAGGTGAAGAGGACCGAGCCCTCGCGGTTAGCGTGGGTCGGCGAGGTGGCGTCCCTCATGCCGAGCGTCTTGAGCAGGTCGGGCAGGACCTTGCGTGAGCATGTCGCGGTGACGGCGGTGATGGGCACGCCCGGATAGAGCGCGCGGAGGACGCCAAGCTTCTTGTAGTCGGGCCGAAAGTCGTGGCCGACCTGGGAGACGCAGTGCGCCTCGTCCACGACGATGCGGGCGAGAGAACCTGAGAGCTAAAGGGCATCAGACTATTGCATATGCATCGCGCGATGACTAGAGCCTAACGTACCGGCGGTATGCATCTTTTGTAATGTTGATCCTAGGACCTTGGATTTGGCGATGCGCTCGGGCGTAACGTAAAGGAGCTTGATCTCACGCTCGTCGACTACCTGAGATTCGTCAGGCTCGACCCGGTCGTCGTCTTCGAGGAGAGCGTGGTCGATGTCGTCGTTGTCCAATTCCTGCTTGGCGCGGCCCTTGCCCTTGCCCCTCTCCCCGCGATTCCCTTTGCCTCTGCCACCATTGCCATCCTTATGCCGGCCTTGCTTCTGCTTGTCACCTTTCCCTTTGTCCCAGTAGCGGAAGCCCACCTTTGTCGGGTCCTGGCCGACGTCGCCAACAAGACGCCTGAGCACGCGACGCTGCTCCGACTGGTCCACAGAGCCGGTGAGCTGAGCGCAGGCGATGCCCTGGCTCTCAAGGTGCAGAATCTGATCTGGAGGTAGAAGAGGCGGAGAAAGGAGGTCAGAGGTTGAGTGCGGGCGTTCCAGCTTGCGCAAAGACGGACCGGTGATGAGGGAGAGCAAGGGCGAGATGACGAGGGTCGTGCCTGGGCTGAGGAGGGCCGGCAGCTGGTAGCAGAGCGACTTGCCGCCGCCGGTTGGCATGATTGCAACGACGTCACGGGCGTCCATTGCGGCGTTGCAGACGCTGAGAGGAAAGGAGACGAAGGGTTGGCATCTGTTACTCCGACAGGCGAAAGGGACCTCATGCGCACCCTTCCTGGCAGAGCCGGAACGCCACGATGCCGAAGACAACCTTGGCTGTTTGCAAGAGCTCGACGCTCCACTCGAACGAACCGGCTGTGTAGCTGATACCGCTACCCGCGTTATCAGAAGCCCCTATTCCGACCGCGGCCACCTGGCGCGTCGACACGCTGTGAGCGGCCGGACCGGTGAGCGAGTTGGCCAGACGCTCGCGCTCAGAGTGGAGCGATTGGAGTAGCTGCTGTAGACCCTCGAGCTGGTTCTCAATTGATGTAATCTGTGATAAGCGAAGAGTGTCAGTGTGAGTCCGCGAGACGATTGAATGGTCACAACCCAGGACGCACTTCATCGTCGAGCGCCGCCAGCTTACCGAACGATCTGAGCCGGTTCGCTTGGTTCAGTCTGAAGTCGCCACCGCCGCCAGTCGGTTGCGAAGTACCGGCAACGAGCTGCGGATGACCGACCTCTAAGCTAACGCCGTCTTCGAGACTGGCACGTGTGCCTTCGGCCTTGACGCCCCGCCGGGCGCGTTGGTCTGCAGGTGCAGCGGTGCGGGCCTGCCAGGACGCAGACGAGGAGCCCGGCCGCGACGACTGGCCGATGATTTCAATCTCTTCATCCTCATCCTCTGGCTTGACTTCGACCTTGGGTAAGACGGCGGGGCGGCCGCCGTTGCGTGCTGCTGACATCGTCGCGAGACCTCCCGATGTGGAGGAGCTGGCCCTCGGCTCCGGCTTGATGCGCCGGGGCTGCCCAGATCTTGTCAGGCTGCTTGAAACCGCCACCGAGTTGCGATCTGGAGCAGTAGCGCCTAGCGAGGCTAGATCGACCGGCGGGTAGATTGACCGGCGAGCAGCTGATTGGAGCGAGCTGCCTGCCGACGTGGGCGCCTGCAGTGAGGCGAAGGAGGCCCGGGCGCTTCCGGCTGTGAGCTCATCAGGGGGACGAGCGGCAGTGATAGCCGGTTGGCGATCACCCTCATCGTCAGACGAGAGAAGTGAGGTGACGGCGGTCCAGCGAGCGGCCTCCTTGTCCTTTTCGGCCATCGCTGGAGAGGGCCGTCGAGAGGACCGGAGGAGGTCGAGTTCAGAGTGAAGGCGAAGAGCCACGCACGGCCGAACCCCTTTCGCGTTTCAAACGCTGGCCAGGCCCGACCTAGCGTCGAAAAGAGGTGGCCCGTTCGCTCATGCCCTTTTGCCTCGCCAACCACATCCCCTGACATTCTCGTCAGCCCACAGTACACACGCTCGGCCGGCAAAGAAGGCTCGAAGTCCGGAGATTCGCCGCTAGCGCTCCATCGTTCTAACCAGTCACCCTCCGGTCATGTCGACCTCGGCTGCCGCACTCCGGTCGCTCGTCGGTACCTCGCGCATCCCAGTCTTCACCTCGGTGCAGCAGATCCGGGCCTGGCGGGCGAGGGCAAGCAGGACCGGCAAGGAGGTCGGGTTCGTGCCGACAATGGGCTCGTGAGTCGCGCTTCGCTGGACAGCTGCCGGCCTGGACCCGGTCGCTGAGCTCGAGCGCTGCCCTGCCTCGACGACCCACGCGCAGCCTCCATCAGGGCCATCTCGACCTGGGTTCGTTTGCCGCTTCGACTCTCTTTGAGTTGCTCTGACAGGGTCAAATTGTTTGTGCTGACCCCGCAGCTCATGCCTCCCCCTCCCTTTCTCCTTTACAGTCTCGCGTAGCATGGCCCGCTCGCCGCTCACGGTCCTCTCGATCTTCGTTAACCCCTCACAGTTTGCGCCGACCGAGGACTTGGCAACGTACCCGCGCAATCTTCCGCAGGACCTCGCCCTGCTCGACTCACTCCTTCCGTCAGCTGCCGGGCCTTCCGGCGACGCTGCTGCCCTGCAGCCGCCGGCCGTCGCTGCCCAAAAGATCAGCGCAGCCGACCGCGCTGAGCAAGACGAGAGCCCGCTCGTCGTCTTCTGCCCCGACGTCCGCGAGATGTACCCAAACGGCATCACCACGGTGCGGGCTGAGCAGAGGGGAACGTTCGTCGAGGTCCAGGGTTTCGGTGACGTCCTGTGCGTCGAACTGCGCCTCTCCCCCCCCCCTCCCTTCCCTCAGGCGTCGCAACTACACTAATTCACATATTGCCTTCGCAGCGAGGGCAAGACGAGACCCAACTTCTTCCGCGGTGTTGCAACTGTCGTCAGCAAGCTATTTAATATCGTCCAGCCAGATGTCGCCCACTTTGGCCAGAAGGACATCCAGCAGGCGCTCCTGCTTCGCATCAGTGTGTCCCTGACGTATATGATGTAACTCCTAGCCTCAGCTGACTCTTGACGGTCATCTGCAACTGCCGCCTATTTCATCTACAGTGCTGAGAGACCTACACGTGACGCTGCCCTCGGCGGCGAATCTTGTCATCCATCCGACGACACGGTCGCCGCCGCCGGCCTCACTCGCCCTCTCGTCGCGAAATGCCTACCTCTCACCGGCCGGTCTCTCCGCCGCTCCGACGCTCTATCGCGCGCTTTCGGCTGCTCGAACGCTCTGGGCCTCTTCCGAGGGTGCGACAGCTGATGAGATGCGCCAGGCAGCGCTCGCCGTCATCAAAGCTGAGGAGGCCCAGACGGCCGGCCTCGTCCAGGCCGAGTACATTGAGCTCTTCCACCCATCGACATTCAGTCCGCCCTCGGCAACCACTCGGCTGCGAGAGGCCGACTGTGGTGAGGGCTGGGTCCTCGCCGGAGCGATGCGGTGCGACGGCGTCCGCCTGATCGATAACCTGCTGCTTGGCGTCGACGTCGGCGGTCAGCGTCTAGCGGCCCGCTACCCATGAGACCCCGCTTTGATCCTGATCCATTTCGGGCAGGTCGAGGGAAGACAAGCAGTTGACAACTTAGACTGAGATCATGTGCGCTTTCACTGCTCCCTGTCGGCGACTCATGAACGCGAGCCGTGCAGTTACGGTTGTCTTCTTACCCGTGCATCGGCAAACTCAACCAAAAATGCAGCATCCGGCTCACTGGGCGACGACGACGCAGGCGATACAGCTGTACTGCATAACGTTAAGGCCACTTCAGCGGTAGGTTCAATCCTCTGATGGTACGTCTTGGCGCTGGGCTAATCCGGCCACCAACTCTATAGAGCGAACGACGTATGCCGATGACGCCCTCGGCGTGAGGCCGTCCAGCCCGAATTATGTGAATCACTTGTCCTCACGTGATAGCCCTCCAACGTTTTCAACTTACCCGTCCGCACGATCGTGACAATCGCGCCTTCTCACTGGCCGCAAGACACGCGCTCAAGTGCCTCTTGGATGATGTGGGGTGCATGTTGTCTACATAGGTACCTCGCCGCCGTAGCACCCCGCTTCCCCCGCTGAACGGATGTCGCACTGCCACAGCAGGACTGCTTGCTGACATTGGCACTACTTGCCGGAGTCGGCAGTTTCTCTTCACGGGCAGAGGTTCCGGGTGAGCGGGGACTCGAGCCAACCCTCATCCCTCCTCCCTGACCACCGACCCTTGCCTGCGATGCACATCCCTTCCTTCCTTCCAAACTGCCGAGAATATCGAGATGAGAACGCGGGTGTCATGCCATGGCAGCGGGCGGCAAAGCAGACGACTTAGGCGCGGAGCGAGGTCTGGAGGTTCTCGAGGAGGTTGCCCTTGGGGCGGAGGAACTGGACGTAGGCGCCGTCCTCGATGACCTTCTTCTCGGCCCGGAGGGCCTCGTACTCGGGCCGGTTAACCGGGGTGAAGCCCCACTGCAAGAGCAAAGACAGGATGGGAGTCAGCGACCTGAACGCATGCGCGCTGGAAGTAAAGCCACCACCGCAAGGTGGGACGTACCTTCTTGGAGACGATGATCTTCTGGCGTCCGGGGAACTTGTACCGGGCACGGCGGAGAGCCTCCATGATGACCGGCTTGTGGACGTCCTTGCAGCGGATCGAGATGAGGGGCTGGCCGATGTTGACACGGGCGACCTTGCCGTAGGGCTTACCCCAGGCACCACGCATACCCTGCGACAGCCGGTCCGCTCCGGCGCACGAGAGCGTCTTGTTGCAACGGACGACGTGGAAGGGGTGGGCGCGGATGCGCATGTGGAACGACTCCTTGCCGGACGTCTTGACGATGTACTTGTTGGCGCAAATACGGGCGGCCTCGAGGGCCTCCGACGAGACCTGCTCGTACTCGTCAGAGACGAGGTGGCAGCAGAAGGGGAAGTCGTTGACCGACGCCTTCTTGCGACCAAGGTCGTAGATGCGGATCTGGAAGGGAAGGCGATCGCTGCGTCAGCAACAGGCCGGAGCTCGCTGACATAGCCAGCCCAAACAGCGGTCGTACCTTGGGGTCCGGAACGGCACGGTTGAACCGCGACTTCGGGAACGGCTTGTTCTTGCAGTAGCCTGAAGGATGAGGCAAGAGGAGGACGAGCTTGTCAGCCGCTGCTGCTGAAGGGGGGAAGGGCGGTTGTCGAGGCCTCGAGCCTCAAGCTTGAGCAGCCAACGACAGCGCGCTCGCGCTGAATGAGCACACGCACGGTAGCACTTCGCGGGGCGGCGTCCCATCTTGAACTAGTGGGCGGAGGTGGCGACCAGGTGGGAGAGGTTGGGAGTCAGTGGATGAGAGAGAGAGAGTAGGCCGACAAGGCGTCACGAAAGCAGCAGCAGCGAGCGAGCTCCTCCCGCAGGCCCGGAGACGACCTTCATCAGTCAGCCGGCCGACCCTCCGGGGGTGGAGGACCGCGCTCCCGGCTGACCAAGGCTGGCTTCCCAATCAAGGTGGCCCTAGGTTCGTTACGACCCGCCGGAAAGCGCGCGTCCGCCCGGTCCGACTGGTGCTGCACGCTGCACGCTGCCACTGCCTGCGTATAAGGAGAGGAGTAGGACCGACAGATTTCTTGATGTAAGGGGTTGGTCGAGACGGGGTATCAAGGCCAAGGCAAGCGGAGGAGCTCGACCAAGCGCGCGCGCGCCCGCGGCCGGCGAGCGGCGCGGCACGGAGATCGACTGCGCGCGCGAGATCATTCCCCAAACAAGGTGGGCTTAAGAGCCCAGCATTTGGAGCGTTGCCTGAGAAAGATCTTGTGAAACCGACCCTAACTTGCCCTCAGTCAGGGCTCTCACAACCTTGCACATGACAATCATGCCTGTCGTAGCTCCAAGTACGGCAGGGGACAGACTGAAGTGTCTGAAACGCAGCTGAGCTCGTTTGTATTGAGCACTCTAACTTTCGAGGAGCTTCGGGCGGGCTCATGAGGCGAAAGGGCTGCCACGGCTGGCAGGGCGCGGCCACCACCCGTACGGCTCCAACCCACCGTCTGGACCACCGCCTCTGGAGATCAAGCCCGTCTCCCTCGACTAGTCGAACAACCATCTGGCAGCCATGCAGCTGCTGCGACTGCTTGGCTCAATTGGCGTTCAGGTAGTAGTCGAACCTCAGAGGCACTCGCGAAAGAGTAGGCTCTATGCGAACAACATGACAGCCACGTTGACGGCATCATTATCGTGAAAGTCAACGCCTCGACTCTCGCGACCTCTGTGGTTCTACTCAGATTGAGGGTGGAGAGTCGATGTATCTCGGAAGCTGGGAGGCCAGCGCTGGGGGCGCAAGTGGCTCTGAGTAAGTACGCACCGGCTTGCTGCGCCCGGCGTGGCCCGGCTCGTGGCGATCGACGCTGCCCTTCAACGACGACGACTGGCGGCGACAGGCAACATCTCATCCCTAGCAGCATCTAGCTACCACACCTCCCGCTGGTGTCTTGCCTGATCGCACGGTCGGGCAGTACGTCCAACTGCTGCTGTCGACCTTCCGCTCTGAGATTGCCCGCGTCGGGCCGCCACTCGTATCTGGCCTCGCATCGCCTACCCCGGCCGCCCCCTCGTGGTTTGACCGAGCGTCGCGATGGAGACCCCTCCGCACGTTCTAGCTTTCGTCCAAGCGCAGACGGCCAATCTCCAGCTCTATGCGACTCAGGGCGCGGCTCTCCTGAGCTCGTACCTTTCGGCCCAGCCACAGCAGGCGGCTCCTCGTGCTGGCTCCCGGCCGCGCAGCGCCAGCTCGGACCTCGCCGTCAATCGGCCTGGTGATGACGGCCTGCAGGAGCGGCAGCCGCCTTCTTCGCCTCCCGCGCCGCATCCATTGCTCGGCGCCGGCGGCGTAAGCGGTGTTGACGTGCTGAACGCAGCTCGGGCGAGCAACTCGCGTGGCGGGCCGAGCAGCAAGGTGATGGTGCCTGGGCCAATTGCGCCGACGGCAAGCCGGCTGGTTGACCGTATGAAGGGTCGCAGCGGCGCCGCTGCCGGCACCAAGGCGGTCAGAACGACGTCGAAAGTGGATGTCATAAAGCGGACGGTGCCTCCTGCCGCCTCACCGCCCGAGCAGCCGGTCGTCGAGGTTGCAGCTCGCGTGCGTGAGGGGTCGGTCATCCAGACGAGGGCCGAATTGCGCCAGACTCGGGTCGGTCGCGTATCCGATATCACTGATCAAGTGCGTCTATGATACTTAGCGTCGGCAGTTGGAGTGAATTGGCAGAGGTGGGTGATGCTGATCACCACCTGTCGCGTAACCGATCAGCACGGCGATAAGTCTGTCCAAGCAAACGGGGCCAAGCACCGCCGCAAGGTTGCAGATGGGTCTACAGCCAACCACAAGACGAGATCGACCGCTACAAAGGCACTGGTTGCTTCGTGTGGGGAGTCGGGCGTCGATGAAAACAGCAGTGATGAACGACGGGCCGCAAGTGCGACTTAGCCTGCTGTCAAGGACATCTGCAGTGAAACACTGCGCTGATGACCCCTCCTGATCGCATATTGTCAGTGCTCGAAGAGCGGCGTCAGCGCCGGCGGGCCAAGGCTGCAATCGTTAAACCCCAACCAATTGCGGCAACGGCCGAGAGCGAGGGCAGCGTCATCATTGTCGGCGCCTCATCCGAAGATGGCGGTTTGGCGAGTTTCCAGAGGCCGACGAAGCGCACGCGTCCGGCTGCCCGCGAAGATGATCATGCAAAGCGGGCTGGCAAGAGTGATCGCACCACGGCCGCATCTCAGAAGCGAGCGGTCGGCGGCCGAAAAGTGGCGCGCACGACGCGTGAGTCGAAGCGGCTTGGGCTCGGTCCGCTCGACACCTTCAAGGCGACAAACGTCGTCGATGGCCGGCTGACGGTCCGTCATTGTCGATCTCGCTCGCGTCTATCGTCAGTCGGCTGACGCTTGCCTTCTGCAGCTCCGCCGCCGCGACGGTGCTCGGCCTGGCGTTTTCAACAAGGGTGTCGCCTCGTCCAGGGTCGCCCCCGAAAAGGGCGCCCGTGTCCGGGGCGGTGTGTCCACTTGTAACGGCTTCCGCGCTGACTGCTCTGACACCGTCCCACGTTAAACGTGCCGTTGATGAGAGCAGTCCCGGATCTTGTCTTTTCCGAACGCGACTTCCTCGCCCGGCCTCGGCCGATCTCCATCAAGTCGCACTTGCAGGGTCTGTCGCCCATAGGTTCGGATATCAGCTCGTCATCATCATCGTCGTCGTCTTCGGCCGCCGCCAGCTCGTCTGCTCGGATCGAGATCGCACGGCATCCAGCGGCGCAACCGAGCGCGACCACCGCTGCATTGGTTGACAAGCGGCCAATTATAAAGGAGCAGGAGGAAACGGTCGCGACTGTCCCCGCAGAGCCGCAGCCGGAAGCTGTATCGCGATACTTCCGGTCCACAAAGGCCGACAGCGGTGGAATCCTGCAGAAGGAAGTCGCGCCCGCCCCGGCTTTGCATGGCTCGTTGCCCGCCAGCGCGAGCGTGCGTGAGGGCAGCCCAGAGCCCCGACGGCAGTACTCTCCATCTTGGCCGGAGTCGAACGAGGCTGAAGCTGAGGTCGAAGGGCGTGCCGATGGCGCCAGAACTCCAGATGACGTTCGCCGATCACTTCTGTCACCTGCCGCTGCTGGCAATAAGCTACCTGAAGCAGATCAACCCCCAATGAGTCTGCATCGCTCACGAAGCCCGGCGTCGGTTAGTGGCACCTCACCGACGATCGGTTCTGAGGCCGGACCCGCTCTAGCTCGCACGCCCAGCCCGCGTCTGAGTCTCGGCGTCGATGCGCCACTCTACCTGCCACCGACTCTCATCTGTCAGCCTTCAACCGCCGTCGGTGTTGACTTGCTTCCGGGAGCGTTCGCTGCCCCGAAAAGCGACAGTACGCGCCTTCAGTTACCCTCGCGCGGATGGGTTGACATAGACACGTCGCAAGTCGACGACGGCCCGTCGTCAGACTGTGACGACTCGCTGCATCCTTTCGAAATTGCGCCTGACGACCTCGATCCTTCGCTGCCTCAAGTCTGGGGCGTCGACAGCAGCTTCCCGGGATTTGATCTGACCGGAGCGCACAAACCATCCATCTACCAACCCTCTGCCGCCCCAGGCCCTCTTATGCCACTTGACTGGAATTTCGCACCCGACGACGGCGTCTCGTCCACTCTCGGCTCTCGCGAAGACTACCAGCTGGGCGTCATGCATGTTCCGGATCCTGTCGAAGGTCCGGTCGTCTCCCGACGTCACTGGCCACTCCCAAACGACGACCCCATGATCGATCCGTCCCTTGACGATACCTTTGCTCTCGACTACGGCTTCCCGCGATCGCATGACGTGGACGACGACTTCTGCTCGATCGCTGCCAGCGAAGACACGACGAACGACATCGAGAAACCTCTCGACCTGCTTGCTGGCTCGCTCGACAATGACGCCCTCGAATTCGCCTTCGCACGTCACTGGCACCCGCACCGGACCTGACGCAAAGGCGACGCCGACGGCTCCCTTGTCTGCATTTCACCTCGACTGACTGCTCAGTGGGTCGCAAGGCGCATCTCGCACTCCTGCACATCGCGCTCCTGCGCTTCTCTTTATGCACAGCTTTTCATCTTCATAGACAGTTGACGGTCTGTCGCGCTGCTCATGGGCGAGCTTCGTGCAGCAAGCGGCTCAATGATAGGCTAAGCACAGGCGCGGAGGAGCGCTAGAGGAAGCGCTCTCTTCTTAGGAGGCGCTGTGTCGCTGCGTCAGGACGAGAATGGACAGCATCTGACTTGAAAGGGAGAGAGAGCATCATCAAGAGCGAAGTCGACTGGTGGGAAATCCAGCCAAGATGCTCGCCGGTGGCTGCCGGATCAAGCGTCGGTTGAAATAGAAAGCCTCCACGAAAGTAGACTCAAGTTGATCAAGGCGGGTGAAGGTGCGAGAGGCATACAGGCCTTTGAGACTATTTAATTGGCCTGTGCATGTTTGATAGGAGAAGTGAATGGTCAGAGCAAACTTGAGCATTACGCTGTCACTGATGCGTGCTCGATACCGCGCTCAATACCGTCCTCGATTACCTCAAGACAAGTCATTCGTACCTCAAGACAAGTCATTCGCGAACAGGGAGCAGAAGGCTGGGTTCTGCAACGGGCAAGAGTGTTGCGACGACCACCGTATCGACCTCAATGAGCTGGTTCACGCAGTCCTATGATTGGCAGCCGCAATCTGGATCGTACATGGACTCTTGCTGGACAGTGAATTGATGGACGGCTGCGAGCGAAAGCATGAGAACAGCTCGTGAGGGATGTTGCCGAGGAGGAAGCTTGATCGATGAATGTCATCAAACGCTCGCTGCACGTACACATGAGCCGCAGCTTTGGCGGCTGGTGCATGATGGCAAGTGCGAAGAGGGCCGGCGCATCCTCGGGCAGAGTTTCACTCGATTGGATGAAAAGACGTTGTAAGGGCCTGCTTGCCCCTATACCTGTCATAGGCGGCGGCGAATCTGTCGTGTAGGGAGAGTGCCGGCGATTCCCCTCCCCTCCACAAGCTGAATCGGCCTTCCCACCTCCCATCACCTCCCGCTCTGGCCAAGCAAGAACTGGCTGCTCCAGCTCCGATCCTTAACCTCGGATGAGCCATAGACTGCTGTTGAGCCGCATGACTGAGAGATGGTCGATGGCTCAGCATGATCCCCCAAAGAGACCGAAGGGGGCACAATCAGCCCACGAGCGCACAAAGCCTCTTGTACAAACTGAAAGGAGTGGGGAGGGGCATGTGCATCCAGCCCGCCGCATGAAAGCCGACGCGGGACGAGAGACTTCGCCCTGGACCCGTCAAAACTGGTCTATGAGAAGAGCTTGCCAACCGACGTGCTGCCCTCGGCGTTCTTCTTCAGGACCTTGGCGATGGCCATCTCGAAGTCTTCACCGCCGACATGGATTCGGCGTTCGCGCAGCGCATACATGCCTAGGGGTGTGAAGAGAGGGCCATCAGCCGAGTGAATGGAGAGGACCAACTGATGACGTCAAAGGGGGCACGCACCGGCCTCTGTGCAAATACCGCGGACTTCGGCACCTGAACAGTTGCCCATTTTCTCGGCGAGCGAACGGAAGTTGATCCCCCGCTGGAGACTCATCTTGCGCGAATGGATGCGAAGAATCGAGATGCGGGCCTCTGGCCCTGGCGGCGGGAACTCAATCTTACGGTCAATACGGCCTGGCCGGAGGAGGGCTGAGTCAAGGATGTCTATGCGGTTGGTGGCCATAATGACCTGCACGACAGCGATAAGGGCGGTCAGACACAGCAAGCGACAGTAGACGTGATGTGACGAAGGCGCAGCACCTTAATGTTCTTGGTCGGCTCGAAGCCGTCGAGCTGGTTAAGGAGCTCAAGCATCGTCCGCTGGACCTCCGAGTCGCCGCCGCCGCCGCCTCTGGAGCTGCCGATCGAGTCGATCTCGTCCATGAAGATGATGCTGGGCGCGTGCTCGCGCGCCATGACAAACAGCTCGCGGACCATGCGCGAGCCCTCGCCAATGTACTTCTGAACGAGCTCCGAGCCCGAAACACGGATAAAGCGGCAGTCGGTGTGGTGGGCGACTGCTCGGGCGAGAAGCGTCTTACCCGTGCCTGGCGGGCCGTAAAGGAGGACACCCTTCGGCTGAGCGATGCCGAGCGACTCAAACAGCTCTGGGTGCTTGATCGGGAGCTCGATCACCTCCTTGACCTCCTTGATCTGCTTGTCCAGACCACCGACCATCTCGTACGTCGAGTCGGGCACCTTCTCGACCATCATGAGCGAGACCAGCGGGTCGATCTTGTTCGGCAGCACCTTGTGCAGCTTGTACGAGTCGGACCGCAGCGCGACGCGCAGGTTGGGCGTCAGGGTCGTGATGTCAATGTCAGGCGCCAGGTCGACGACTTAAATTGCAAAGCGATTGGTCAGCTTTCACTCTCACTATTGCGCATCAACCGCTCAGCAAGGCGAACACACCGTATTTCCCTTCTGGCTGGACCTTGACGAGCACCTTGGTCTTGCCCATCACCTTGACGACCTCGCCAACGTACGACCCGGGCTCCTGCAGTAATTGGAGCTCTTCTCGTAGCAAACGTACTGCGACCGGCGTTGAACGGGAAAGCGTAAGAAGGTTAGCCAAGCCTACTCGCGGGCGCCTCTCCTGGGAAACTCCGGATTCAAGCTCGTAGCGCACGCACCCCGGGCGTTGAGCGCATTCCGCTGAGCCTCAAGCCGGCGGAGGTTCTGCGTCTTGCGGTTGATCGAGAGCTCGGCCGCCTCAATCTTGGCCGTATAATACGACTTGATGTCACCACCGCCGGGTTGTGACTGGACTGCTACGGGCGACATAGCTGGGAGAGAGGTGAGGAGAGTGGGGGGAGAGGAAGGGTGGATGATGAGGGGGGTGCCCTGCGCGAGATGAGGCGGCCGCGACGAGGGCTCGCTGGAGCCGCGCGCGTGGCCGACCGTAACCTCGATCACAAGGTCGTAACGACGTCCTCCACTGATACTTGTTGGGTGGAACATCTGCTCGTTTGTCTTCGACAGCCGTCACACAGCGACTCTACGATACAAATCATCATACAAGAGTAAGTGGAGTGAGGGTCCAGGCATCTAAGCTGCGGTCTACCATGAGAGGGCCCAAAATCAAGAAACAAGGGTAGGCCAGATCGCGCTCAGAGCGCCTTGCCGTCAAAGATGAGGAACTGCCACGAGTGCTGGCGCACGGCCCACGAGGCGGCCTTCTGCTCCCACTCCTGGGCGCTGAACTTGTGGACGGTTGGCGTGCAGACAGTCGGGTTCTCGAAGGTGTTCTGTCGACGGGACGCGCGGCGCGGTCAGCATTGAGGCCCGGGAGTAAGCTCGATCGCCGTGGCCGCACCTTAGCGGTCAGGTCGTCCGAGTACATCTCGTGAATCTCAACCTTCTCAACCTCTGAAGTGTATTGGCAGGTGGGTTAGTGAAAGCGCATCGACAAAGAAGGAGCGCCGGCAACAGACCAAAGTCTGAGAACTGGAAGCCACCCTCCCAGGCGGCGCTCGGGTGCCTGTTGATGACGCTCAGCCGGACGCTCTTCTTGCCGGCACCGAGGTCCTTAGCGACGGCGACGGTGTCGACGTAAGCCGGAGCTGCGAGGTGCTGGACCCAGAGAGGGTAAGTCGGGCCTTTGCTGCGGGGCACGGGCGCGCGAACTGTTCAGCAAGGCATCATCGACACTCCCTCACTTCCATGGACGGACTAGGTGGGCGAGACCGAAGGAAGCGACAGAACGTGACCGTCCTTCATGTAGCGCGAGAACATCTTGAGCCTGATGGAAGGGCAGCCTAATCAGCGAGATGCGAATGCAAGCGAGACAAGAGCAACCAGCTAGGACGCACGGGAAGTAGGTCGTTTGGAAAAGAAGGCCGTCGGGGCTCGTCATGAGAGGCGAGATGACGTTGACACTCTGAGCGATGCAGGCGATGCCGACGTCGTAGCTCTTACGGACGAGAATGTTAAGCCATCCGGCAACGCCGAGCATGTCGGTGAAGTCGTAGAACTGCTCGAGACCGTTCGAGCCGGGGGCCTTAACCTCGTCCCAAACGTTCCACTCGCTGTCGGAAGCAAAGGCAGGCGGTTAGGATAGCCAGCAAAGGCTTGCTGCAGAGCAACTACAACGCACTCGTAGCAAATCTTGACGTCGCGAGCGGCGAGCGAACTGTCACCCTTGGGCGCCTGCTCGATCTTAGCCAAGTCAATGAGCGACTGGCAAATCTCGATGCCCCGCTCGGCGGCCTGTTCACATTAAAGCAGGACTTGAGTCAGCTTTAGCGGAGGGGTACATCGAACACAGAACAGGCGTAAGACTGACCGCCGGACCGAAGACGTTCTTCTCATAGGACATGCCCTGGTTGGTGGCGTTGAGCTCGTGCTGGTAGCCGAGCATGGAGCTGGAGCGAAAGGGAATGCAGGCGTGAGTTTGGCTTCTCTTGTTGCTCTAGAGGGAAGACGACGCACTAGAAGTGGATCGAGTGGAAGTCGACGACCGAGATCAGTTTCTGGAGGACCTCGCGATCCCACTCCGAGTTGCCCTGCGAAGAAAGGAGGATCTTAGAGTCAGTGTGACTTTGAGATGCTGCGTGCCATGCTCAGGCCGCACCTGGTTGCCGCACGAGACGAGCTGGATTGAGGGGTCGACGAGCCGGAGGCCGTGCGCCCAGCGGTAGGCCTTCTTGGCGTAATCGGTTGCCGAGAGCGCACCGACTTGCCAGGCGCCGTGCATCTCGTTGCCGAGGCCCCAGAGCTTGACGTTGTGAGGCTCGTGCCGACCAGTGTTCTTGCGCCGGAGGTTGGCCCAATAGGTGTCGCCGGTGCCGTTGCAGTATTCGAGCCAGGCTAGAGCCTCCTCGTAGGTTCCAGTACCCACTAAAAGCCGTAGATTATGTCAATCACGAGCCTCTTGTCGGCCAAGACGGGGGGACTCACTGTTGAGGCAGAGATAGGGCTCGACGCCCAGCGCACGGGCGTAGTCGATAAACTCGTCCGTGCCGAACTTGTTAGACTCGGTCGATAGCCAGGCAAGCTCAGTCCGGACCGGCCGGTTCTCAATGGGGCCAATACCGTCCTGCCAGTGATAGTTGCTAACGAAGTCTGTGTCGGGGAGGGAAGCGGGTGCAAGAGGGTCGAGCGGAAGCAAGCGTCAGCTTGGCGACAACGGGGCTGACGGCGCGGGTCCTACGAACTTCCTCCAGGCCACCTGAAGAATGACGACAATAGCGCAATCAGCTCCTGTATAGCTTTTGACCGAGTTATGAGACGGTAGCTCACCGGAGCATGGGCATTTCGAGGTCGCCCTTCTTGCCGATGACCTCCATGACATCTTTGCGCCAACCAAGGGCGCCGGCAATCTTGGACTTCTGCTCAATCAGGAGGCTCTCTGGGCTTGGCGCATTCGGGTTGTCGACGATGCCTCCGTAGCTGTAGAAGAGGCAAGGGCTGCTTCAGCAAAGAGGGAAGGAAAAGGAGGGGGGTTGCTGCGCGAGCTGCGGCCAACGCGGGCCGGCTAGGCCGGAGGGAAGCTCGAAGCAACTAACATGCCGCGACCGAGGTGCTCGACAAAGCCGCTGTAGAGCTTGTCCGAGACGATGTGCTCTGAGGAGAGGAGAGCATGCTTTAGGGTCAGCCTTTGCGAAATCGATCTCTTGCAGGTTGCCGAGGCCGACTGACCGGACGCGAGATGGTTCGGGCTGAGCGAGAGCGCAAGCTTGGGCAGCGAAGCCGGGTGAAGGTCCTTGGGCGCCTCGACGGCGGCCTCGGTAGAGGTCTTGGGAGCAGACGCGTAAGGGTTGACTCCGGCCATGATTGATGAGCGAGGGCGATGGAGGCGGTGGTGCGTCGGGGTGAGGGTGATGGAAGGTCGAGGTCGGAGTGCTCAGGCTGCTGATCCTTGAGAGGAGCCGGCAAAGGGCGCGCGGCGGCGGCGGCAAGCGGCGAGGGGATCTTCGACGGCCGGCGAGTCGTTAAGCGGAGCAAGCTGCCAAGCAAACAAAGAAGGTCCCGGCCGACGGCAACGTCTGGCGCCGGAGATCTGCCCTTCTCTGTAGCAGAGTCGCGTCTGTTCCGGCCGAGATGCTCGCTCGACGTGCCCCGGAGCGTCGATGCGACGGCGGCACGCGCGTGTGGCTCCGTGCTCATGCGGCTCGCGCATGCAGCCAATTCGATGCGCAAAGGTATCCTTCGAAGGGCACGCTGACCGGCGGACCAGTGCAGGAGGGGGCAAAGAGTTCATTGCAATATCGCGGAAAGAGACCGCGCTCTAGATGAGAAGGACTGGCTGAGTTTACAACAAAGGGGGAGGCCAGAGTGGTGACGTGCAAGGTAAGGGATACAAGAGTGCGAGGGTTGATGGACCATCAGAGCGGCTTGCGGACAGCGCCCCGCGGCGTCTTGACCTTGACGGAAGCGCTCGCATTGGTGTCGAGCAGCGCAGGGCCATGGCCGAAGCCGACAGTGGCCGCAGGGACGACGGTCGACCGCTCCGTAACAGACTTACCTATGAGGCCAGCGCCAGCTGGCCGGCCGACCGTGTCGAGCCAGCGGTAGCTCTTCTGAGCGGCCGTGTCGCTGTCGGCCAGGCCGATCCGCATAACTTTGCTCAGGTGCCGGAGGCCAATCATCGACGAGATGACGGCGAGCGTGACAGCAAGTGACGAGATGTAGTAAAACATGTTGGGATGTGTTTCAAAATGATTTTGGAGCTGACAAAGGGCGAGCAGAGTTGTCAAGGGTCAGCCTACGATCGGATTTCCTCTGCGGCGTCGCTCGAACGACTCACGTTCATACCGCCGAGACCGGCGAGGAGAGCCGCCGAGCCAACGCCGAGCGTCATGATCGAGACCTGCAGTGAGAGACTGAGTCAGCAAACGGGTTGGCTGGCGGCATTGTCGCTTTCATGAAACCTCACCTTCAGGTCAAGCGCAAGCAGCTTGTTGCGGTTGGCGTCGAGCATGAGCTCGACGATCTCCTGTGTCGAGGACACGTTCGCCTGCGAAGGATGGTACATGCGATCAAATTGAATTAGCGCAGGAGCCACGTTAACAAACTTGGTAAGTGAGCAACGCACGATTGTCGTCTCAACCTCGTTGACGATCTCCTCGACCTGCTTCTGCACGCTCTCAAGCAGGATCTCAACCTCTGTGTGATCCTTGATGTCGCGCTCTTCGCCTGGCGTCCGACTGAGCTTCTCCGAGAGGTACATTTCGGACATGTCCTCGTCTGCGGCACAGCGGATGATCAGTCGTCATGACGAACGTCCGCCAATTGTGGACAGGATGTACCGTTCTCAAGCACCTCCTCGATCGCGTCCATGACACCCGTCGCCCGATTGTTGAAGCCCGTCAGCCGGCGCGAGTGGTGCAGCAAGCTTCTCAGCTTCTCCCGGCTGAGGTTGTCCTCGAGCTCGAGCAGGAGGTCGTTGACAATCTTTCGAGTGTAGGTCAACTCGGCCTCGAGAGCGCCGCACACAGAGACAAGCACCGACTCGACGGCACTGTGGTAGCGACAAATTAACGCCACCGTCTATTGATCACCGTATGAGAAAAAGGACTCACCGAAACTCGTAGGGTATCGTCGTCTGCCGCATCTTCAGATTGTTCTGCCAAGCGCCAGGCAGGCGACAAGATGGCGTGTCAGCCTCGGTAGCGGCTCATATAGCAGCAAAGTGGTCGACCCACGACGAGGTGATCTACGAAGCCAGACTGCAGGCGCGAGTCTTTGCTGCCGACGACGTCAAAGACGATGACGGTGTCGGCCTTGATGAGCGCGCGGATGTGGAGCACGGTAGCCAGGATTGCGTGCTGACGGACGATGATGGTCGGCACGAGATTGGGTGTAGCCGAGTCGACCCTGCGCAGGTCTCTTGGCTAATGTAAGGGCGAGCCAACAGAGCACCGGGACGCATGAGTACGGCGCGCGACGGAGCGATCGCGAGGGAAGCAACACGCGGAGGAACGCACGTCGAGCCCATGAGCCGAGCAGAGGTCCGACTTTTTGAATTGCTGCCGACTGACCTTGCCGTCCTTGTCAAAGATGGTACCTTCGAAAGTGGAGAAGAACGTGGGTGAAGAGCGTGGGGTTCAGCTAGGCCGAGGACCCTTTCAAGGGGTGGCCCCAAGGAAACGCACATCGGAGAACGAGCTCGCCGTCGCGCCGGGCGCCGCTGACGGCGTACTTGTGGATGACCTCCTCGTATTGAGCCCGGGCCGCGGCTACCTTGCCGTCGACCTCCTTTGCTGCGAGCGCGCTCGTCAGCGGTGCCTTCGTTGGCAGAGGCGAGAAGCGGTGACGTCGTGCGGCTGGGCTCGAGCCAAAGGAACGCAGGAGCTCGCCGAGCGGCGAGAGGTGGCGCGGCGGACGATTCGGCCTGGAAAGGCTGGTACAGTAGGCGGAGGGCCGGACGAGACGAGCAAATGCCGCAGAGCACGCTGCTCTCGGCGGCATGAATTGGGTTGGGTTGCGCAGAGCAGAGGTCGACCGATTGTGCAGGGGTCGGAGGACAGCTCGAAGCAGGAGGGCAAGCTCAACGAGCTATCGAGAACAGTCACGGATCGCAAGACGACTGCCAGGTCAGCTCAGGCTGACTCCTCAGCAGCCTGCAGCAGGGAGAGACGCACGCGGACGAGAAAGAGCGCTGGCGGGCTAGAGAAAGGCGACGGGGCGGATGGGATGGAAAGGTATAGTCCCAAGCTGGCTGCCCCTCCACCTCCCCTCAGCCTAGGCGCCGCGCGTGCGTTGCGCAGGCGGTGCAATAACCTGACGTGCAAGGAGTCGCCTTCAGGACCTCTTCATCCAAATTTCTCCTCGCAAAGCACTCTTTGCGTTCAGCCGAGTCATCCCCTCCGTAGGGCTCGTTCCTGGCTGGCGACGCTAATCCGGCTGCCGTCTCGCTGGCCGGAGATCGGCGCGAGAGCTCTGCGCCGCCTTGAACGCGCCTGGCGTCGTCGCACGGCCCGCGCAAGCGTGCTCCCGCCCGACGGCTCGCGTCGCTTCGCCCGAAGGGCGATGGTGTTCCTCCCCTCCGCACACAGGACGCGGTGCGCCGGCGCGCGACGCCTCGCCGCTGCTCCCGGGCCGTCCGGCGAACTTGCCCGGCTGTCAGGTTCGACGACGACGACAACGCCTCGCCCGCCCTCGATCGCGGACTCTGCGTTCGCGCGCGCGCGCGCAAAGGGCTCGGTGTTTGGTTCACCGAGGGCAAGTAGGCAGCTGCGCCTCCGGACAGGCCGCTCAGCACGGTCGCTCCTCCGTCTTACGTCGGCGCCGGGTCAAGTCGTTCGCCCTCGCCGGACCACACGAGACAACCCCCGGCCGGGGTCCCTCCCCTTTCTTCTTAAGGCCAGCTGTCGTCAGAGGCCGACCTCCTCTCGCCCTCCACAGCACCCACTCCTTCTCGCTTGACCAAGAGAGGTACGGGCGCCCATCCGCCTGCCACCGACGCACGCCTCGGGCTGACCTCGACCTTGGCCTCCGATCGCTTTCAGACCCTCGCTCTTCTCCGCCGTCGGTCGCCGCCCTCTCCACCCCTCAAGTCACACCCTACCTCGCCTTCCCTCCAAACCCAGCCGCAAGCTCGCTCTCAAGATGGAGCCCAAGCTCTACACCTGGCTCTGCGGAGTCTTTGTCGCCCTCGGCTCGGTTATGGTGCGTTGCTCGTTGCGTTAACGCGCGGGGCCTTGCACGTGAAGCTGTCCGGGCTGACTTGTCCGTGAATGACCGACTCGTCCGTTCAACAGTTCGGCTATGATCTCGGTTCGTCCGATCGATCTCTGCACGGAGGGTCTGCCCCGTCCGATGGCGAGCTGCCTAGCTGACGACCGTGCTCATTCTCACAGGTGTCATCGCCGGTGTTCTGCCCGCGGCCGACTTCATCAAGACGATGGGCGACAAGGCCGACAACCCCAACTATATCGGCTTCATCGTCTCGTCGCTCCTCCTTGGCGCCCTGGTCGGCTGCGTCCCCTCGGCTTATATTGCGGACATCTTCGGCCGCAAGAAGGCTATCTTTGTCGGCGCGTGCATCTTCATCATGGGCGGCGCCATGTATGTCCTCCGCTTTTCGCCTACCTGCCTCCCTCGCAGCTGTCACTGACCTTACTTCGTGGCGCGACTCTAGTCAGACTGCCGCTCAGAATGGCGAGATGATGCTTGCCGGCCGGTTCTTTGCCGGACTTGCCATCGGACAGCTATCGTTCCTCGCTCCACTTTATCAGTCGGAGATCGCCCACCCTTCGATCCGCGGTCGCCTGACGACCCTCCAGCAGTTCGCCCTTGGTCTCGGAGCCTTCATCGCCAGTTTCGTCGTTTACGGCCTCCAAGTCCACAACAACGGCACCGTCTTCCAGTGGCGCTTCCCCCTCGCCCTGCAGATTGTCCCTGCGATCCCCCTCGCCTGCCTGATCTGGGTCTTCCCTGAGTCTCCCCGATGGCTCATCAAGGTCGGCCGTGAGGAGGAAGGTCTCGCCTCGCTCGCCCGCCTCCACGCCCGAGGCGACACAAACGACACCTTTGTCGTTGCAGAGTTCGAGGAAATTCGCGCCTCGGTCGCTGAGGAGAACCGCTTCGCGCAAGGTGCCTGGGTTCGGATCTTTGGCAACATGACCAACTTCCGCGTACGTCTCTTGAACGCTCGCCTGCTCTAAGCTCGTCGGCTAACCTCATCTTTGCCCTTCGACTTCGTCAGCGCGTTTTCCTCGGTGTTGCGCTTCAGTTTTCGGTTCAGGTACGACCACTCACTTCCTAGATCAACTTCAGGCTTGTGCTGACCATCTCCTGTCCCTTTCAATCTCACCAGATGACCGGTGTCTCCGTCCTGCAATACTACTCGCCCGCCATCTTCGCCTCGATCGGCTTTGGCACCGAGAAGACGTTCCTCTTCCAGTCGATCAACTCAATCATCGCCCTCTTCGGCGAGGCGGCCTGCATGTACGTCTCTCCTCTTGTTTCCTCTTTGTCTTTGCGGCGCCTGATCGTCCTTGATCTCTTGTAGCTTCTACGTTGACCGGCTCGGCCGTCGCTGGCCTCTCATCATTGCTAACCTCGTCTCGGGCGCGACCTTCGCGGTCGGCACTGCCATCCAGAAGGTCAGTCTGGCGTTCACACAGGCCCCTTTCGACTGAATCTGGAGGCTGAATTGCATTCTCCAATCTCAAGGTTTACCCCGCCGAGGCCGGCAACACTTCGGCCTCGTACGCCTTTGTCATGATGACCTGGATCTGTGAGTCCGGTGTGCGCCACATGATATGACCAAGAGAGCTCGGGGCTGACTGTTACTTACCTGCCCTTTGAACAGTCAACTTTGCCTTCTCATCCGCCATCGGCCCGATCTCGTGGGCCTACCCGGTCGAGATCATGAACACGGCCATCCGAGCCAAGGGCACAGCCGTCACCTCGTCGTCGGCCTGGATCTCCAACTTCATGATCGCCCAGGTCACCCCGATTGCGTTCAAGGAGATCGGATGGAGGCGAGTTGCTTGCGTCAATCCGACCTGCCTTAGCTGCCATCCTGACTTGCTTCCCTCCCGCCCATCCTTTCAGGTACTACATGGTCTTTGCCATCTGCGCCTGCTCCAACGCGCTCTTCGTTTACTGCTTCTTCCCGTACGTCGCTTGACCGACATCGTGCGCCCTCCTTACTCACACGCTGACTGACCTTTGGGATTTCGTCTTTAAAGTGAGACGAAGGGAAGGACCCTCGAGGAGATGGTACGTTCCTCAACTTCAGCCGATATGCACCTCCGACGCTGATCGCGCCCATGCCCACTCTCTTGACAGGACGACTTCTTCGAGAAGACTCACTGGATTGTCCCCCTCTCCAAGTACGTTCCGACCAGCGCCGAGGACCGCGAGCGCGAGCTTCGCGAGGGCAAGATCCGCGTCAACGGCAACCTCGAGACGATCGGCGGCCACAACAGCCACGACGGCAGCAGCGGAGACAAGTCCGATGAGAAAGCCCGCAGCCTCGAGATCGAGCACTCGGACCGTATGGCCTGAGCGGCGTCTCTGGCCCACTGTGTCCTTCCCTTGCTGTTCTATATCTCTTGGATTTCGCTGCACCTCTGCCTCGCGCCTCGCTCTGTCACCGCCCGTTGCGCCCTCTTACCCCCCGCTGTACTGCCTAGTCAATCTCCGCCCCCCCCCCCCTCCGCGTCGCGTCCTTGTAATCCAGAGTGATGAATATGGCGACTAATCCCCTCTCTAGGCGACCTGATATCTGGTTCGTTCGCTGACACACTTGCTGAAGCGCCAAGTTCCATCCCATCCTCAAGCGCGCAAGCTGTGCTGTCGTGACCAATCGATGCGCGCGGAATGACTTCAATTCTGTTGGAACCGGCTCAGATTGAACAGGCATCTTGATCATCAAACCGCGCCACTGCTCCGGCCCATGGCAACCGCTGCACCCTCAAGCTCGGGCAGCGCCTTCTTGCCGCCGGCAGGCGGCGCATCGAGGAAGCCGGCCTTGACGAGCCAGGCGAGATACCGGCCAAGGACATCCTCGCTGACATTCATGGCGTCCCGCTCGCCAGCCGCCTGGAGGAGGGCGCGTGTGTTGCTGTCATCGAGCTCGGCTGACTTGGTGCTTGTCGGCAGATCGTCAAGCACAAAGTGGAGGAGCGGGAACAGGGCGTTGTCGCCAACCTCAAGGACGTGCTGCTCAAGCCGTGTGCGCCACTCGAGGTACGGCGTTGATTCGACCTTGTAACCATACGACTCGCCGAGCGGAAGGAGGAAGTCGTTGTACCGCGTCCGCGGCCGCGAAGTGACGTGGAGAACCGTCATGGCGCCAAACGGCGACGAGTCGGTCGGCGGGACCGAGACGCCAGCGACGCCGGTGATCCGAGCAACGTGGTCGACAGGGACCATGTTGATCGCATTATTGATGTCAGGCACGAGGCCGAGCTGGATCGAGCCCTTGACGAGCCGCCAGATAAAGTCGTCGGTGTTGGTGACTGTGACCAGGATTAGGCTGTCAGGTCAGAGAACTCCTCGACAGAGGAAGCGGGAAGCGACGCACCCGCCGACTCCGAGTCGCCGACGATGTAGCCCGGGCGGACGATGAAGCCCGGCAGGCCGCGCCTGCCAGCCTCGAGCAGCAGCTTCTCGGCGACCCACTTGGTCTGGCCGTAGCCGGTTGTTAGGCCGGTCCGGCCCTCCTCAAGATCGTCCGACTCGGGCACGCCAATGCCGCCGCCCTGGACGAGCGACTCTGACAGTCGGACATAGTGCTCCTTCTCGACCGTCGCCGTTGTCGAGACAAAGGTCAGCGGCTTAGTGTGATGCTCGGCCGCAAGCGCGATAGCCGTCAGCGTCGACAGCGTATTGGGAGCTCGCAGGCGGTCGTAGCCGTAAACCCAGTGGACCTGTGAATTGAGAGTTGAGTCAACAGAGTGGGGCTAACGGTCTGCGGTCCTTGAATAGGCACGCACGAGGGCGCCGTTGTGGACGATGATATCGGCCTCCTGAGCGATGCGCGACCAGGTGGCGTCGTCGAGGCCAAATTTGGCATCGGCGAGGTCTCCGACGACGGCCTCCACGCGGCCGCCCGAGACCCATTCCTCACTCCAGACAGCGCGACCCTCACCGCTCTCGCGCAGTCGGGCCATCGCCTGTTCGCTCGATTTGGCGCGGACGAGGCAGACGACCTTGGCGACGCGCGAGCCCCGGCGCTCAAGCAGGTCGCGCAGGACAAAGGCGCCGAGGAAGCCAGTCGCACCGGTCAGGAAGATTGTGACCGGCTTCTCAGCAAGGCCAGCGGGTGCGGGCGTATATGAGGGCGCGAGCTCCTGGAGCAAGACGTCGAGGTCCTTGCCATAGTCGTCGGCGGCCGGTGCTGATTTGTCAGCGTTGGCGGTCGAGGACGAGGCGGCAGCATTCTCGAAGCCAAGGTCGCCCTGCCGCAGAGCGTCCATCGCCGCCGCCTGCTGGCGGATCGTCGGCGACTCAAAGACCATGCCGAGCGGGGCGTTGAGAACGAAGGCCTTGCGGATCTCAAAGATGAGCCGCGTAGCGAGGATTGAGTGACCGCCGAGGTCAAAAAAGCTGTCGTCAAGCGGGAGCGGGGCCGAGGCTGACGGGAGGAGCCGCATCCAGATGTCGTGAATCGTCTGCTCCGAAGGAGTCATGCTCTGGGCGCTGTCAGCCTTGGCCGAGGCGGAGGATTTGACCGAGCCGAGAGCAGCCGTATCAGGGAATGGCAGCGCGGGCTTGTCGATCTTGCCGTTCGGGTTGAGCGGCATCCGGGCGAGAGGGATATAGACTGGAAACAACAAGAGTAAGCGAGTCAGAAGGGGGAAAAGGGACTGATCAGCGGATGATATAGACGCAGACACGCACTCGACGGGACGGCATAGCTCGCGAGCTTTTTCTTGAGGTGCTCGCGGATGTCGCGGATCAGCCGGCGGTACTTAACGACGCCCTTCTCGACCTCGGTCATGCGCCGGCGCTCGCCGGCAACTTCGACCTCCTCATCGTCCTCGATATCGGTCTCGAGCTCGCCAACTGCCCCTTGAGGTACAAAGTACGAGACGAGGACCTTCTCCTCGTTCTTGTCGCGCCGGACAAGCGTGACGTTCTCGCGAACGTGCCGGTGCCGGCTAAGGTGAGTATCGATTTCACCAAGCTCGATCCGGAAGCCGCGGATCTTGATCTGGTCGTCGGCCCGGCCGGTGCACTCAACAGTGCCGTCCGGCAGGTAGCGACCGAGGTCGCCAGAGCGGTACATGCGGTCGCGGACGCCGTGCCAGAACTCGCCCTCGGGCGAACCCTGAAGCGTGTCGGCCCGGTCGACGCCCTGGCTGAACCAGTTGTAGATAAACTTCTCCTCGGTCGCCTTGGGGTCGAGGTAGCCCTCGGAGAGGCCGCCGGATCGGACATAGAGCTCGCCGACCTCGCCAACGGCGCACCTGACATTGCGGTCGGCCTGGTTAACGACGAGCAGCTGGACGTCGATCATGCCCTGGCCGGCGGGCATAATGTCCTTCTGGGTCGAGAGGAAGGTCGAGTCCTCGCTGACGGGCGGGATTGCAAAGTAAGAGACGGCCCGCTGCGTCTCGGTCGTTCCGTACATGTTGATAATGCGGACGTTGGCCGCTAGCGCCTGGAGCCGGGTGCAGTCGCGCTTGGTCAGGACGTCACCAACGAAAAAGGCGTTCTTGAGCATGGGAATCTGCGCCGTCGCCTGCGCCGAAAGAAGCTGGCCCATGGCTGCGGAAAACGTCGCGACCAATAAAACGGTCAGCGCTGTGCGAGCGAGCGCTGGTCTGCAAATGGGCGCGACGCACCAGGCGTCAGGTGGGTAACTGTGACCTCGCTTTGGGCCATCCACTCAGCCAGGCGGCCGGGCGTGCCAATGTCGTCCGCAGTGGGGACGTGCAGTTCGGCGCCGAGGAAGAGGGGGGTAAAGACTGTGAGCGACGCCATCAGTCAGTAGAGGTCATGCCCAAGCAGGTCTTGCTAAGGCTGAGCACGCACTGTCACGCTGGATCGGGTCGTGTGCGATGCCGCTCAGCATCGTGTACTTGGCCGAGCTGTCGAGGCCGAAGCGCGTACCCATCCAGGGGAAGAAGTGGGTGAGCGAATAGTGGCGTCCCTTGACACCCTTTGGGATGCCTGTCGAACCACTGGTGAAGGAGAGGGTCGCGAGCGAATCCGGGCCAAGAACGACGCCTGTCTGCTTGTTAGCGAGCTGAGCGACCGAGGCGAGGACGTCCTCGCCCGCCGTGTCCAGGGCGGGGCCGCCGAGGACCTGGCCCGAAGGCTGAAGACGGAGAGCAGGGACGATGAGTCGCAGAGGCTGCTTGAGCGAGTTGGCGACAAAATCCTGGACCGTCGGGTGGAGCGTGCCGGCCTCTTCGAGAATGATGAGCGCTCGCGGACTTGAGACGTCGAGGTAGACGGTCTGACGCGAGGGCGGGTAGGCCGGGTCGATGACGCTGAAGATGCAGCCTGCCTTCAGGACGCCCATAACTGCAACAACAAGCTCGACTCGCCGGCCGGCGTAAATCATGACAACCTCACCCCGTTGGAGGCCGGCCGCGAGCAGCCGGTGGGCAACGAGATTCGAAGCCTCGTCGACGTTACGATACGTGAAGACGTTACGGCCGCTGCTCGGCCCGTCGACGTCAGACGCCTGGTCGAACGACTCGATGACGCACGGCCGGTCTGGGTGAGCGGCCGCGTTGGCGGCGAAGATGTGGGGAATAGCGCCCTTGAAGCCGCACCAGTCGAGATCGGCCGATGGGTCGGGCAGTATCGCCTCCTGGTCGGCCGTCCGGAGCGGAAGCGTTAGGATTGAGCCCTGGGGCGCCCCGGCGGCGGCCGTCACGAGTTGCAGAAGCGACTGCAGGAGAAATTGGCTCCGGGCCGGGCTGAAGAGGAGCGAGTTGACGCTGAGGTCGAGCGAGCGGCCGTCCTGGCCGAGAATGAGCGAGAGGTCGGTCTCGAGGCCCATCGGCTCCGACTTGCCCTTGGTGACGGCACCGTCGACGAACTTAACCCGGAAGAGCGGACCCTCGCCCCGCTCGGGCTGAGCCTTGCGAAGCGCCTTCTCGATATCCTCCAGCGGCGCGGCATCGGCCTGAGCCTCCTGTTCAACCCGAACAACCTGCTTGAGAAGGCTCTCAAACGTGTCCTCAGGCGCGATATTGATGAGCAGCAGCAGCTGGACCGGTGTCGATTGGCCCTCCGGCAGGAACGACGTGCAAACGACGAGCGAGGGGTCCGGCGTGAATCGGTGCAGGAGGACGATGAAGGCCGTCAAGAGCACCTGATAGGCTGAAGGTCTGCCGAGCTGATCCTGAAGCGAGCCGAGCGCCTGCGAAACGTCTGAGCTCAGAGCGACCGACTGAGCGGCCTCGACGACCCTCGGCGGGGCTGGCCGTGGGTAATCGGTCGGGAGCGCCAGCGACGGCACGGTTGCCAGCCGACTCGACCACCGCTGAAGCCGGTCCTCGATACTGGACGAGGTCATAGCGAGAGAGGTGGGGGAGGGAAAAAGGGAAAGGAGAGAGGTATGTTCAAAAAGGTTGTGGTTTGCGAGCAGCAGCTTGAGGGACTGACTGCAAGCGTTTCGGCGAGGGCGGCAAGAGTCATCGCACCCGTTTCGCACTTTTCGCCCGACGCCGCTGCGCCAAGCAGGCGATCGGCCTCGTCGGGCGCCCCGAGCCGACGATTGTAGACACCAAGCCTACCCTCGTTGCAGAATCCGCTCAATATGGCAAGAGACAAGGCGTCGCAAGGCGGACATGAATATCATTAGGGGAGGTTCATGTGACTGACTGCAGCAAGACTGCGCCAGGACAATGAGCGGGCGCGCTCTAGCTTTGCGTGCGCGCCAACAGTGCAGTGGGGTCGTCCCGCAGGCTCCGGCCGAGTACCTGGTCAATTTGCGTCGCTACCCCATGATGGATGTGCTGATCCCTTTTGCGTCCGCTTTGGAGCGGCGATCAGACCGCTTTCTTATGCAAGCATGCCGGCTGGCGGGGGCAGGATCTGCTCGCCGAGCGGAGTGACGTAGGCGGCCGAGACACCGCCGTCGACCTTGAAGTCGGTACCAGTGACGAACGACGAGTCGTCTGAGGCAACTGTCGATAGTGTCGGGAGCGGGCGAGTCAGTCGGGCGTAGCCTGCAATGACGCAGAGAATGACATACGGAAGAGGGCGCCGCGGGCCTGCTCGATAGCCTCGCCGAAGCGGCCCATTGGGACGTGGATCAGCCGGCGCTCCTTCTTCTCGGCCGTGTCAAGGAAGTCCATCAGGAGCGGCGTCCGGATCGGACCGGGGCAGAGGGCGTTGAAGCGGATGCCCTCGCGGGCGTGGACGACAGCTAGCTCGCGCGTCATCGCAAGGACAGCGCCCTTGCTGGCCGTGTAGGCGAGCTGCGGGGTCGCCGCGCCAAGGATGGCGACAAAGGAGGCGACGTTGATGATGGAACCGCCAACGCGAAGGTTCTTCGACTCGTCCGTCGGGTTCTTGCGCACTGCAGCCAGGAGCGGACGAGAATAATTTAGCGTCCGAGGCACATGAGCTCGCCGCGCAGACTGGTCATGAGACGCACTGGCCATGATGCCGTACTTGCAGCCCCACCAGACGCCCTTGACGTTGACTGTGTTAGTCAGGTCCCAGACCGCCTCCTCGGTTGTGAGTGCGTTGTCGTCGGCGGGGTGCATGATACCAGCGTTCTGCAGCGGGCGAGGCAAAGCGATCAGGGGAGCTCAAGCATCAAGTACGCGCAAACCATTGGAAGAGAGCTCTCACGTTGAACTGAACGAGAAACGAGCGGTATGGTCAGCGACGCGCAGCTTGTTGCCGAGGCGGCCATGAGAGGGTGGCAACAAGGACGTACGAGGACGTCAAGGCGGCCGAAGCGCTCAACCGTGCCCTCAACCATGTTCTTGGTGTCAGCCTCCTTGCTAACGTCGCACTTGACAGCCCAAGTCTTGGCCTCCGGCCATTTCTCAGCGATGATGGCAGCAGCCTTCTCGACGGCAGCGCTGGAAACGGGTGCAGGCGATAGAAGCCCAGGGTAGCAGACGAACAGACAGTAAGCTCGAAGCCTTCCTCAGAAGCCCAATGCAAGCCAGAGCCCCCCGGCAGTCCCTTGTAGACCGAATGAAAGGACGCACAGGTTGATGTCGGCCAGGGTTACGGTCGCGCCCTCCGACGCGAACAGAAGGGCGGACTCGAGGCCGATGCCGGAGCCAGCGCCCTAGAGCAACATCCGAGCACAGAGGAGTTTAAAGTATCTTTAAGCCCCGGTACACATCTACCGACAAACAGCCTGAGCAAGGAGGGACGCACGGTAATGATGCAGACCTGTGGCGAGCAAAGAGGACAGGCGAGCGGAGGGGGGTCGTGCTCGGAGGTCAGCAGGGCTGATGGGCAGCGGGTTGATTCGACGAGCCGTGCCCTCGATCGTTGAGTTGAACACGCTCGGCGCAGCGACGGACCTTGTGAGCGAGACGGGGCATACTGAAGGGAATTCTTGGTGGGATGTGGGTGTTGAGTGTGGGTTGAGTGATGGAAGAAGGCAGGGGAGCGAGAGTAAGATGGTTGGTTCTATGAACGAGCGGGCGCTCGCGTCTCGATCGGATCTTTGGCGCAGAACGTCGACGTCGGCGGTGAGTCGAGCCGGTGGAAGGGGCAAAGAGCGGCTAACGAGGGCTCCGTATACGTACTGCACTAGCCCGCCGAGACTGATCTCTTAATCTCTCACGCTCGCGGTGACAGCGACTCGCGCAGAGACGTCAGGCAGATAAGTGATTCAAGTGGTAGAAGATGTCATCGTAATACCAACTCGTCGGCCAGCCGCGGCGCCCAAGGACAGCCGACGGCCGTGCATCCGACATTCAAGATGGTGCTCGACCCGCCAACAAAATCGTCAGCTGGAGGAGCAAGGAACGGGACGTGATCTTGCGGCCTGCTCAAACGAAGGGCCGAATTAGCAACCAATCAGTGCAGCAGCAGGAGACGAGTAGAGAGACTAACGATACAGATCCTCCGTGAGGGAGGTCGTTCCAAGTCCGAGCGAGCATGACTGACGCCTCCGGACCCAGCATGAAGGCGCACTCATTACAAGCGAGTCCGCCATCTATAGTAGGTATGAGCCGGCAGTCGAGGGGCGGTCCCAAGGAGGGCTGGATGGCCGGCCGCCAGCAGTGCGGACAGGAGGGGGCCGACAATGGTGGCGCCGACATTGTTATGGCTGAGCGAGCAGGAACTGAGCAGAGTGTTGCGGCATGAGCCAGTGGTTTGATTAGCGTCGAAAGGTAAGGTCTCGCGTGAGAGACGAGAGACGTACCCGCGTCGGCTGCCATCAGGGCGTCGAGGTAGGCCGCCTCGAGGCTCTCGTCGTCAATCTCATCAAAGGCAGCCTTAAACTCTGCATCGTCGTCCTGGATGCTATGATCACTCTGCATGTCCGCCTCTGGATGCCCGTCCTCGTTCATCCTGGCTTCGTTATCATCTTTCGCTGTGAAGGATGTAGGGCTCGCGGCTAGGAGTTCCTCGTCCTGAAGCAAGGCATCTAGGGACGCTCCCCCGAGCGCTTGGTCAGCTCCGCGCGCCTGCTCGCGCGCTTGGCGCCGTAGTTGTGAGTTTATGATGCGTCGGAATATCTAGAGTGTCGAGGCAGAGAGGCGGATCAGCGAGAGGACTCATACAGTGCAGACAATCGAGCGGAGGACGACGGGCGGCTGCCCTTCTTTGCCTTCGGAGATCATGGAGGCGGAATCATGCCAGACTGACCTCTTTCTCGATCTCTTCATCCTCACTATCACTGACGTTCTCGTCGAGGTCCATTTCGCCCTCGTCGCCCTCGCTACTTTCCCAGACGACACCCCTGCGCTCGCGCTCATTCCGCACTGCCCGCGCCCTCTCCCTCTTGACCCGATCTGAACAGCGCGCCTTGAAGCGCTCGCGCCACAGGACGTCGACAACGGTCGGCGGTGGTGGGGCTTGGGAGCTGGGCGGAGGAAGGTTGCTTCCGAGTGGTGAGGACGAGGTCGCGCTGCTGCGAGACGGGCCCCCTCCGAAGGCGGTCGGTGACGAGCCGAGGGTTACGTGGTGGCTGCCCGACCGCGGGGTCGAACGGCGATGTGCATGATTCGTCGTCCTCTGGAGCGGGGACGATAACGAATGAGAGCTTTGCTGCAGCTGGCGGCTGGCGGCCGGAGTCGGACGTGAGACGTGCGAGGTGGACGGGCCGAAGCGGGAGGACGACGCGTACGAATCGGACTGGTAGAGCGGCGAGGGCGACGAGGGCTGGAAAGACGGCCGGCGTACCGGCTTGCTGATACTCTCGCTGCCTTCGCCGCCAGATCTGGCGTAGAATGGCGAGGGCGAAGAGGAGAGGTCCATGCGAAGGGGTCGCCGAGGCAAGTGGGCGTCGAAGGGTAGGAGATCGTCCGTCGTCGGCTGCGCCTCCCTTCAATCCGACGCGTCGCGTACGGCCAATGTTAATCGGGTAGGCGGCAGGATGGCCCATTCGCTTATTTGTCCCCCGTCTACGCCTGCAGCACGAAAGCCGACCCTTGCTACAGCTTCTCCCCTGCGCGCTTCTCAAGAGCATAGCTCGTTAGATCAAGTGCATGCCGAGTCTCCTAACGGAGGTCCAGCCTTGGCCCGCTATGCATAGCCACAGTGTTGATGCATTCGAACAAAGCGGCGATCGGAAGGGCAGCTCGCGCCGTCCCGCCTCCTCTCCTTCCCTTTTGCCCCCACCCTGCCGGATTCTCAGCACACGCACTCGCACACACTTGTTGACCACTCAAGCATTAGTCGTTGTCCTCGGATATTCACAGTCTGTTCGCAGGGCCGCTCGCAGGTACAGCAGGATCACGTCATCGTTTGCCAGACTAGGTTCGTTTGCGTCCCCTTACCTCTTCGGGTCAAGCAAGCTCACCGGCCCACCTTGATCTGGCTGGCGCTGGTCTTCTCTCTTCAACGTCGCTCGGCGATTCATACTCACTTTACTCTCACGTCGCATGGAGACTTTTCGCGGTCCGCTTACCTCAGACCTTCTATATCGGTATTCGGGCGGGGCGGGGGGGGGGGGAGGCGCGCTCCGGGCGCATCGGCTTGTTGACCATCAGCTTTCTTGGCGCGACACTACTCGTCCGCCCCCCTACCTCCATCGTCACCTCGTGTGCCAAGCTTACGCCGTCTCGTCCATTTACCCGTTCGGCCCGCTGACCTCGACTCCGTCCCATGGACGTCTCTGTATCCCTTTACAGATCTGAGTAAAAGCTCCCGGCCAAAGCAATACCCTGACCAGCTACGGCCGACGCCATGAGCCAGCCTAGGCCGACTGAAGTTAAGCAGGAGTCAGATGCGTCCGGCACGCCCTCCTTCCCGGTAGCGCCTCCACCGGCGCCGACTCAGGTGGAGGAGGAATACGACCCGTCTCGGCCCAACTTCCCCTCCTCGACGGTGTCGGCCACGCCAACGGGCAGTTTCCCAAGTGGCAGCTTTCCCTCTCACCCTCTGCCGCCACCGCCAACCTCCGGTGGCTTCCGTCCTCCGCCGCCAGGTATTGTCCCCAACTTTGCCGGCCTACCGCCGCACCTGCTCGGTCTCGCCCCGCCGCCGCCCCCGCCGCCGGGTTTCCTTAGCCAATTTAGGCCGCCGCCGCCTAACCCGTTTGGGTTTGCTATGCCGCCACCCTCACTTTCGCCGTCAGGGTTCCCGGCTCCGCCGCCACCGTCTCTCGCGACTCCCGCGGGCATGTCTCCTGTTCCCGCGCCAAGTCTGCCGACTGGACCTAAGGCAGGAGCGGCGGCGCCCGGTGGAGGCAAGGTCCGAGCGACCAAGCCGGTTCCATCTGGCCCTCGCGCTCAGAACGCGTCGCGCGGGGCCAAGGGCCGCAAGCAACCCAAGTCGGCCGACATCTCGCAGAACCTTCGCCGGGCCCTTTACCAGGACGAGAAGTACATCCTGCACGCGCCCGTCTGGAAGGTTGTTGGCGGGCAGATGACGCGCCTGCACCTGGTCGAGACGAGCCCGTCCAACCTGCCCATCACCAAAGTCATCGCAACGAGCAAGCTCGAGGCTATTTCGCTTCATGCGCGGCTGCTCGAGAAGGCGACGTCGAGCGCCATCTTTTACTCTGATGGCTCGATGAAGAACGGCTGGGCATGGGGTGCCGCCGTTGAGTGGGTACGGATCGACGGTACCGCCCGGGGCCGGGTTGGGACCAAGCTCCGCGAGGAGCTCGGCCAAGCCGACCCAACTGATGCCGAGATGGGCGGCGTCCGCAAGGCGCTTGAGGCCTTTTCGATGGTGGGGACTTTGGACAAGACCGAACTCATCGTTTTTACCGACTCGCAGGCGGCCATCACCCTCATCGACTCGGGCATCCGCTACCAGTCGCAGCTGTTTATGTCGACGCTCGAGCGGACGCTGACGCTGCATCCGACCGTAAAGGTGACGCTTGTCTGGGTTCCGGGCCACGTTGGCATTGCCGGCAACGAGCTTGCCGACCGAACGGCCGTCAGCGGTTCAACGACGAGCTTCCTCGCCCGGCGTGCGGGCAGACTTCCAGGAGTCTCGGATGGAGGGGGCGATGTGCCCGTCCTCCTCAGCAGGAAGGTGCCGACGAGTAACGCAGACGACGGCGTTGAGGCGGGCGAGCTCGGCGCCGGCGAGGGTGAGCAGGCGCGCCCGCTCGACGACTCGCTGACCGCTCCGGAGGGATCTCTCTTCGTGGCCAGGTTCGTTCGGCCTGTGGTTCCGCGCGTCGCGCCTTCGCTGACGGTCTCACGCCCTCCTTTTGTCGCAGGTTCCCTGAGGCCGCGACCGCCAATGATCTCGAGGTTCTCTTCGGCCAATTCGGCAAGCTGTGAGTGCAACTCCACGAGCGACGCGTCTGTCAAATGCACACTGCTGACCGCCCTGTCGGCTGCGCCCCCTAGTGCCTCAATCGACATGTTCTCGATTCCGCCGGTCGCTGACCGCTTCGCGCTTCTTGCGTTTGAGGACCCTTCGGTCGTCGGTGAGGCGATCCAGTGGCTCGATGACCAGCCGGTCACACTGCCGACGCGCTACGCTGAGGGTCGCGACTGTGAGGTCTGGAAGGGCTGGCAGGGCTCGCTCAAAGTCGCGCGCAACGAGGTTGGTCGGCTTGTGCCGAGCACGGTCGCCGGCCTCTTCAAGGGCCTTCCTCGCTGGGCGACGACACAGGCCGAGGAGCGCGGACCCGAAGAGCATGAATTGACCGCGGAGGAGCTCGCAGAGGATGAGGACGACGACATCGAAATCATTCCGCACTCGGGCCACGGTGATCGCAAGCACGGCGGACCGGCGGCGGGAGGAGGCCGCCATCAGCAGCACGCTTCGTTGGCATCCGCGGCTCCGAGCGCCTACTCATCAGCGATCATCACTGTCCCTCCGGCCCACTACCCAGCGACCTCATCGACCCGCGGCCGGTCGGTCTCTGCGACGCCGAGCGCCGACCCGGCCGTGCCGCCGCAGAAGCGATACGAGGACATGACGCCATCCGAGCGGTTTCTTTTGACGTACGAGGACTTCGGACCCGGTCCAGGCAATAAGGGAAGCTCGGCTGCAAGCAGCAGGGCGGCAGACGGGGGCGATCGGAAGCGTCGCAGGCGATCGCGTGACCACCTTCCGCCCGTGCCCGTCTCGACGCTCACCGGTCAGGCGTACCCAGTAGCGGCACCGCCGCCAGTTCATTTATCCTCTGGGCCTGGAGGCCATGGCCAATACCCGCACCGGCCGTCCGTGCCTCCACACGGCCCAGCCGGCTATCACGCCGACATCTCCGCGTCGCCTGAGGTCCGTTCGGCGCCCATCTCGGCCCCTATCCAGACTCACAGCACGCCCTCGTCCTTCGCTTCCGGCCTGCCTGCTCATGTTGCGCCCAGTAACGGCGGCAGCTTTCAGCACGCCGGTGGCGAGGATAACCCGGACGCCTTGCCGACGTCGATTGCCGAGATGGCGCGCCTGATCCTTGACCTCCAGGCCGACAACACCTACCTGGACGCCCAGCATTCGCGGCTGACGATTGTTACGCGCGAGCCGGCCGACTGGAGCCTGGCTCTTGCCGCGCTCGCAAAGTCAATCCTCCGCGAGCAGGAGGCGCTCGAGACGGCCCGACGCCAGCGGGCCAAGGCCGAGGATGCCGTCGCCGACTGGGAAAATGTCCTCCAGCGCAACAATGTTGGCATTGAGGAGCGTCGTGGTTTCGTCCTCGACGTGCTCGACGTCCTTGATGCGTCAGTTATGGAGGACACATCGGTGCGTGCCGCCTGTTTGAGCTACTAGGCCGTCGACGCCCTCGACCTGAGGCTGACAGGCTGATTCCACTCGCAGATCATCGGCAAGCTCCGGCAGCAAATTGAGGTGAAGACTGCGAGCCTCCGCCAGCGGATGGCACTCCTCCCGCCGACGACGGCGCAGATCGTCCAGTCGTGCGAAGACATCTTTACGACGCTCAATCGCGCACTCGAGGAGCAGAAGGCGGCGCTCGACGAGTCGGAGCGTCGGTCGAGCGTCCTGGGCGGGCTAGTCGCCATCCGGCGCGACTCCCAGGGCTCGTGGCGCGGTCGGCGTGAGGAGATTGACCTTGTTGTCCAGCAGCTGACCGGCCCGCCGCAGCCGCCGACGGGCCCCGCGGCGATGCGCTACTGAAGTTCCAACCATCATTGATTGTCTCTGCGCGCGACGTACTCATCGACGTCTCGGTATTGACCGCTTGCACGGAGAGGGTGGTCTAATCATGGTTGTTCCGTCTTGCAACGCGTATAAAGGAGAGCGAAAGGAGGGGCAAGTCCGGCAGACCTCAGATCACAGCAAGTATGTCATCCCACCCTGTGCGAGTAGCAATAGGAGATCATCCTATCATTGAATTGAATGCGACATGAACACCTGCTAGGGAGGTTGACCACGCCGAGGCCACGTACTGTTGCCGTACCGAGTCCAAGGGTGGTGAGAGGGGGCAGAACCCGTGTCGGAAATCGGGACCTGGGCCTCTTCTGGGCGCCTCCGCCCGACCACCTCGCCCAACGACAGAGGCGAGTGTCCTCCATCGACCTCAACCTCGATCACGTCTCTCCTCTTCTCACTTCGGGCCCCTTTCACTTCGGGCAGATTCGCACAATGGCTTCCGCTCAGCACTACTACGAGTTCTACCGCGGCACGAGGTTCAGGCCTGTTGACTGATCTGCTCTGATGGCAGCCGGCAGCTGACCATTCCTCTCCGCCTCGTCTGCCTCTCCGCCTCGTGTTCCTTGCCGTTGCGCTCTCCTTCTCGCCTCAGCATTGGCATCGCTGTCACAGACTCTCTCGATGAGCTGATCCAGGAGGGGCAGATCACACCTCAGCTGGCGATGCGTGTTCTCGTCCAGGTGCGCACTTCAGGCCGCATACCGCGCCGCCTGAACCATCGCCACTCGAGCTGACCCCCCCCCCCTCCCTCCCCTCTTTGCTCATTCTAGTTCGACAAGAGCTTAGCCGATACGCTCTCGAAGCAAGTGAAGTCCAAAACAACGTTCAAGGGTGGCTTGCGGACCTACCGTCATCTGGACGATGTCTGGACCTTCATCCTCCGCAACCCGACGATGAAGATCGAGACCAACTCGTCGGGTTCGGGTGGCGAGGTTATCACGTGTGAGAAGCTCAAAATCATCGCTTGCAAGAGTGGCAGTGCCGATGCCGAGGTCAAGAAGTAAGACGGCCACCGTAACGCTCAGATTTCGGAGATCGTCTCTCGTCGCCAGGCCAAGCCAGGGTGTCCAGCTCGGCTCCCTCATCACCTTCCTGCTCGCCCACTCTGCCGCGCTTAACTTCCATCGCCTTCACCTTCGACCTGCGTCACCCTTCGCTCGTCAGCTCGCCTCAGTAGAGGTCTGGCGTCTTCATGCTCCACGTCCCGCCTTGACATTGGCCGATGCCCGGATTTACCCGCTTCTCCTGCCGAGGCTTCAGTCATTGTCAAGGACTCAGAAGGCCACCGATCAAGCTTCGCCTCGCTTACGGCAACAAGAGGACATGTCGCCGCAACTTCTCCCGTCCTCGGCCATTCCAGCTGTCGCAGACAGCATCGACTACTGTTGAGCCTGGCGGCGGCTCTCATCGTGCTTCGCCAGTTGTGACCTTTCACCCCTCGCGAATGACCACACGTGGCACTGCGGATGATCCCATGCCCGTCCTCCCAGATTTGCAAGTAAGCTTTGGAAAAGGTGATCCTGCCAGTTGCCACCCGCCTCATTCGCGACGCTCATCGATCTGCTTGAGCAATGGACTCTTGTCCATATCCTTCGGTGTCCGTCCGTTGACCGAGAAGGGTGAGAGGGAGGGTGATTGCTCGACGCGGCGCAAGTGGCAGTGCGAGATATGGTCGGCACAGAGGCTGAAAGCCGCAAGACTACCTGTGCGGCGGCAGCGGTGAGGACGGCTAGCGGTCGCTCGTGTGGGACTGAACTGCAAGGCCCTGCAGAACAACGGCTCCACGGAGCGCATCGACCTCAATTGAAGGCCTCTGCCTGCTCGGCGGCCGCTTCCTCAGTGTCGAAGTGCTCCTCGTCAAGCGCCTCATCGTAGCTTTCGAGCTGCGGGTCGCCGTCGCCGGCCTCATCAATGTCGAGCTCGCCGTCGTCGCCCTCTGTTTGCAGACAAGGGCCGCGATTGCCATTTCAGCCAGGCGTCCCGAGCATACCCAGGCGGAGTGAGGCACTCACCATCGTCCTCGTTGTAATTTGCCTGCTCGGCATGGTCATAGTCTCCGCCAATCTCCTCTGCGACCGCGTCATCATACGCTGGCCGCTCAGCCTCGTGTCCAAACTCCGAGTCCTGAACGTCGGCTGGCCGACGGTGCTGGAGCGTCGCTGCCTCCACATCAGATGGGTCGCCAGGATTCATGAGCGAGGGCGAGAGCGGCGGTGGCGAGGCTGGAATGACCTGCGACGGGCGCTTGCCCTGGTCGTCGCTGCGGAGAGAAGAGGGCGTCGACAGTACATGTCAGCAGCCCGTCCGTCCGGTTTATCATGTTCAACATGGGACAGACATGGTAGTCGCGGTCAGAGACATACTGCTGTTGTTGCTGTTGCCGTAGGATGTGGTCGCGGTCTGTAAAGCAGATTGTTAGAGAGGGACAGGGAGCAGTGACGTCGTCTCGGACCATCTCATGTGGCCGGTCCTGTCTTCCGACCGCCGACAACGACCTCGCTCTCAACCCGTATCCAGTCCTCAGCATGCCGTCCGAGCAAGCCCCGCATCAGGCGCTCGTCCTCCTCGCTCATGGTAGCGAGGAACTCGAGTACACAACCGTTTTCGACCTGCTCGTTCGAGCTGGCGTCCGGGTCGTCACAGCGTCGGTCGGCCTCAAGGAAGGCGAGCGATTCGTTCGGTGTTCACGCGGCCTGCGTATCGTCCCTGACGGTCGACTGGAGGACCTCCCGGTACGGCTCCTCTGCTGTAGTACGGTCTCTCTCAGGGCTGACCTTTTGTGACTCTTTGTAACTCTCATAGGAAAAGGACCTCTATCAGCAATTCTCGCTCCTCGTTCTCCCCGGCGGCATGCCCGGCGCCCAGACCTTTGCCGCCTCGCATGTCATCCACGCCCTCGTCAAGGACTTCTTCGCTAACTCGCGCCTACTCGGCCTCATCTGCGCGGCTCCGATTGTTCTCAAGGAAGCTCGTTTGAGCGGGGGCCGCGAGAGCTGGGTCGAGGGCAAGATCCGGCTCACGAGCCACCCGTCGGTAAAAGCGCAGCTCATCGACGAGTTCACGTACGAGGAGGCCGACGTCGTCGTCCACAAGAAGCTCGTGACGAGCCGCGGGCCGGGAACCGCCATTAACTTTACGCTTAAGCTGATCGAGCTTCTGCTCGGTAAGGCTAAGGCAGATGAGGTTGCCGGCCCGCTCATGCTCCCAACGTCAAGCGCCTGAATATCCTCGAACCATCAATCTGCCTGCGATCTGTGCTCTTTACGAAGTCATGCCCCCCTTTCTCTCTTCCCGCAGTCTGTGCGCTATCGCGATCGCGGGGTGAGAGTGAGAAGGTAGCGGGCCATGCGATGCTGCAAGCGGTTGCAAGAGGCGCGGGAGCGATGATACAGATAAGCGAAGGGTTCGGGAGGCAACCAGGAGATGTCACAGAGGTTTCAATGGTTGGAAGTCTGTCCAGGGAGATGGAAAGTCCGAAATCCAGTTTGGCGTCAGAGCCGAAACGAACGATGGCGACTTGGAGACCAAGCCAGGCCGGTTCGAATGAGGTGAGGGCTGGCCTTCACCGCTCAGCCTACTCTTCTACTTGCTCTTGCTCCCCGGTGCGGTGAGACCGGCTGAGAGCCAGCCTCGGAGACCACCGCCCGTCTTGGCGCGCTCCTTGACGGCGCGTGCTGCGCGCTCGCGCTCTTTCTGCTCTCGCGCCCGGAGTTGAGCCTTCTCCTTCGTCGTCAGCTTGGTTCGAACGATCGGTGTTGGTGATGGAGGAGGTTGGTAGCCTTTCGTAGGACTACAGAGGTAGGAGCCGACTGTCAGTATGACTTGATCGTCACCCGGAACGATGGTCGAAGGACGTACTCGGCTGCCTGTCGCTCGGCGGTGGCCGGTTCAGGTGGCCGACCGGCTCCGTTCTTTCGCTCTACGAGTGCCGCGAACGGAATCGACTTTCCGACCTTGAATCCAAGCGCTTGCTGGCCAGACTGGCCTTGAGACGATGGCGGCTTTCGTGACGCGAGATCGGTGCGGCGTGTAGGCGAGGCGTTCTCGTCGGCTTCGGAGACGTTCACGAGCTCGCGACCCTTGCCTTTACATCTGACGGCAGGTGAAGACCGGGAAGCTACAGGTGACCTCGCTTGCGGTGTCTGAGCCGCAGGCGAGAGCGGCGTCGGTCGGGCGGTCTACCGAGGGTGACGATGATGGTGAGGGGTCGGAAGGAAGGTCAGCCCATGGACACCCTTCAGAAGAAGCAAGAGGCGCGCCTTGACCGGCCGGACATCGCAGAGCCACTCGACCGAGGACGAGGTGCATAGAGCGCGCTTGTGGGATTTGTTGAACATGAGAAAGGCGACGGGAGCGGAGCTTGAGTGACGGTTGAGCGACGGCTGCGTCCTATCGGAGGGAGCGCGGCCGGAGAAAAAGAAAACTAGCCCCTTTCCTTGAGCCTCCACTCTCTGAAACGCTCGACGCCGTGCTGCCTTCACCGAGCGCTCGGTGCCAGCGCCTTCCTTTCTGCTGCCCTTCACCGATATCGGCCACTTGAGTGACTTCGTCGCCATAATTCAGTGCCTCGTCCAAGTCCCTTTCTTACCGCCGCATCTCGACGATGATGACTGCTGCTGCCGACCTGCCCAACAACCTGCCATTGAGCAACCAAGCCTACGCCCGCAAGGCCGCCTCGGCGATCCGCCAGCGCGGCGCGATGGTGCGTGAAACCCTCTCTCCGCTTCGCTCGATCCGTGATGCTCCGCAGACATCGCTGCGTCTCATATCGTCACCAATGATGATGTTAATCGGTTTCCACAATCTCCTCTCCGCGCTGTCGCTGATTGCCACTCTATGTCACTTTCCGGTGACGCCGGGGCCTCGCGCGTCGCGTTGCGTTGCGGATGGAGCAGTTGGCGCCCAAGATCGACTTCACTCAGCACGAGCTCGACGATGGATCGGTAGTCGATACGACTGAGCGGTGAGTCCTGTAGCTCCGCAGCCCGTGCTGTGACGATCCTTGAGTTCTCAACGAGCCCCCGCCGAGCTGACACTGAGTTGAGGCGCTCCGCCCGTGCAGCTTCGTCAAAGGGGTGCGTCATTCGCCATCCTTCCGCATCTCGTGCCCCAATCAGCCACCTGAGGCCCTCATAGGACCTTTGCTGATCCTTTCTGCCCTCCGGCCGCTGTAGGTCCCATCTCCTGCCACCTCGTTACCGACCGACGACGAGTTCTTCTTGCCGAAAGTCAAGGGCGACGAGACCTGCAAGCCGAACCTCGCCTTTCTCAAAGACCACCTCTTCCGCGAAGGTCGGGTGACTGAAGAGCAGGCACTGTGGCTACTAAAGGAGTGGGTCTCGCCAGCGCCCAGTTGACTTGGCTCGCCGTGCGACCGCCGCTGACCGTCTGCTTCTCAAAGGGGTGCCGAACTGCTGCGGGTTGAGCCAAACTTGCTCGAAGTCGAGTCTCCCGTCACCGGTGCGTCCGGCGACCATTGCAGCGTCACACTTGAGGACTGACCGGGCATTAATCACGTATTCAAGCAGTTTGCGGCGACATCCACGGTCAGTACTACGACCTGATGAAACTGTTTGAGGTCGGCGGCAACCCGGCCAACACGCGCTACCTTTTTCTCGGCGACTATGTCGACCGCGGCTACTACTCGATCGAGGTGCGTCTCGTCGTCAAGCTCCAGCGTGCGGAGTGCTGAGCCGATTGCGCTGCTCTCCTTCCACAGTGCGTACTGTACCTTTGGGCGCTCAAGATTCATTTCCCATCGACGTTCTTCTTGCTGCGCGGCAACCATGAGTGCCGGCATCTGACAGACGTGAGTGGCATGATCCGCTTTCAGAGTCAAATCTCCGTCTCATACTGTGGGCCTTATCCTGTCCCCAGTACTTCACCTTCAAGCTCGAGTGCAAGCATAAGTACTCGGAGCGCGTCTACGAGGCCGCGATGGAGTCATTCTGCTGCCTGCCGCTCGCGGCAGTCATGAACAAGCAATTTCTTTGCGTCCATGGCGGTCTGAGTCCCGAGATCTTCACGCTTGAGGACATCCGAGCGATTGACCGCTTCCACGAGTGCGTGCTGCCCCTCGCCTGAAATGCCAGCTTCGTGCTCACTGTCGGCCCCTCCTCATCAGGCCACCGACGAGTGGCCCCTTCTGCGACCTACTGTGGTCAGACCCGCTTGACGACTTTGACGATGAGGCCAATGCCACCGGCGGCTCGGCCAACGGCTTTGTGCACAATAGCGTCCGCGGCTGTAGCTTCCAATACTCTTACAAAGCTGTCACCGACTTTCTTGAGCGCAATAATCTGCTTTCGGTCATTCGCGCGCACGAAGCGCAGGACCAAGGCTACCGGATGATGCGCAAAACGCGGCACAGCTTCCCGAGTATCCTGACGAGTACGTCACAGTCGACATTCAGAGGAGCCAGCCCTCGAACTAATGTCTAGAAAATGCCCCCTCTTTGCAGTTTTCTCGGCCCCCAACTACCTCGGCGTCTACGGTAACAAGGGCGCTGTTCTCAGGCACGAGGCCAACGTGCTCAACATCCGGCAGTTCAACGCCAGTCAGCACCCATACTGGCTGCCTAACTTCATGGACGTCTTCACGTGGTCGCTGCCGTTTGTCGGTGAGAAGAGTGCGTTACAACAGCGGGTTTCTCCGGATAACGTACAGAGCTGACCTTGGCTTCATATTGCAGTCACCGACAGTAAGCGCATCAAATTTATTCCAGCTTGCGCTGATAGGTGCTGAATTCGCCCCGCCGCCTCTCCTTGCAGTGCTCGTGTCAATCCTCCAGACCTGCACGAACGAGGAGCTCGAGGAGAATGCGCTTTCGGACGACGATACACTTTTCGACCCCGAGGCATCCTCGATCGAGCGGGCGTCCTCGCCGACCGGATCTGAGTCGGACGCGGAGGGCACGTCGGCCGAGAAGCGGGCCGCGATCAAGGGCAAGATCCTTACGGTCGGGCGCATGAGCCGCGTCTTCTCGCTGATGCGCGAGGAGAGCGAGCGCAGTTCGGAGCTCAAGACGCTCCGCATCGACACGCAGGTCGGAGCGGCCGACGGCGATGAGGCCGACTACCTCGTCGATGGAGCAGAGCTGACACGAGAACAGATTCACGGCTGGAAGGAGGCTCGGGTCAGCGACGTGCGTACGAAGCGTCGGCTTTCTTCTTCATCTCGACAGATACTAATTCGATTCTTACTCTGTCTCTCCGGCTTTATCCGGCAAGAATAGATCGAGAATGAGCGCCTGCCACCGGATCTATACGATGTGAGCACGATCGGCCGCTTGGACCGCCAACTTTTGCGCTGACACGCATGCCCCTTTCGCCTCAGGCCGACGAGAACGCGCCGGCATCGCCTGCTTCTGGCACGCCATCAAGCTCCGCGCCGTCGTCTCCGATCGGATCGGGCAGAGCAAGCTCGCCGTGGCAGCGTGAGTCGTTCATCCTTGGGCAACTGCACTGGAGCCGTTCTTCTGACTCGCGTCTACTTGCCACTGCAGCCGGTCACGGACGCCGGGCATCTCTGGGAACGACGGCTACCTCCCCTTCGACCCGCCGGCGCTCGCTTGACTTGACGATGGCCAAGATCCAAGAGGCGCTCGAGGGCCGCGACGACCGGGCCGATGTCGAGGAGATGGCCGAAAAGCTGAGTTCACCGACACGCAAACGTGTGAGTCTCTCTTACTCTGCAATGCTTGCGAGCTAGCTGGCTGACACGCCACTCGTGCCTCGCAGTCCAACTCCAGCCCTCGAAGCCCGCAGAGCCCTCTCCGCAGCTTCGCCTGAGAGGACAACGGCCAAAGGACGACCGCATCCCTATTTCGTCATCGCGCGCTCCTTTTGTAGTCTACTACATGTATCGTCCTAGGACGTTCTCCTCGTTCATCACCGTACGACATGCCCGACGGGCCGTCCGCTTTGCCCTTCACGCCACGCGATGCACGCCTCCCCTTGCACGCCCCGCTTTACGCTTGCCCTACCTGCCTACTTTATCCCCCTCGCCCCCGGCATTATGTTTCACGACGCTTCTTTCTGTTTGACAACTTCAGTGGCCCGATCATCTCATGTGCCAGTGCCCTCCCATTGTGGGCGACGGCGCAAGACATTTGAAGGGAAGCGCGCTGCGCGCCGAAGACGCGCTGCGTGCAGTCAGCTCGACGGCCTGAGCCGAGCCGCTCGCCTGGCTCCTCTGATCCACATTGCGATCAGCTTCACTTGCTTCTCTGGCAGCTCGACTTTGGAACTCAGGCATTGCACCGAGCATGTCGAGGAAGGCCACGTCCAAATACTCGGTTGTCGGCTCGGGCGCCCTCTACGACCTGGCCGCCGAGCTCGAAGCCCAAAAGGAGAAGCTTCATCAGCAAGCTGGCTCATCCTCAAGCATCAAGGGCCTCAAGCGGGAGCCAAAGGTACGACTTACAGCTCGCTGTTGAGGTCCTGAGGATGCAGTATTCTTGCGACAGGAGGGCCAGGAGCTGACCCAGCCGCTACCTTCCCATCTGCTGCGGGCGGACCAAGCAGAAGTCGAGCCGATGGCTTGCCCCGAGCAAGGGCTTGGCCTCGCGCGTCAAGCGGCAGGAAGCTCACGAGGAGGCCAATCGGCGGCTCGGAAAGGTCGATAAGGCAACTCTCGAGACGAGCCAGGCCGCGCTCGAGCGTAAGGCTCGAATCTATGATGAGCTCAAACGTGGCGGCACCGGCGGCCTGAGCGAGCGGCAGCTGAAGGAGGCGGCGGTCGACGTGCGTCTTGCCAGTGACTCTCCTGCGCGAGCTTTCTTCACTAAATTATCGCCTACTGTGCTCCCTACCTTGCGGCACCCCAGTGGGACAAGAAGATTGACGAGGAGGGCTACTCTTCCGACTCGTCGTTCGAGCATTCGGACGAGGCGGGTCCCTCAGGCTCGGGCAGGCGCGCTGAGGATGACGATCCCGAGACCGAGTACGAGGACAACCTTGGTCGTACTCGGACGGTACGCCGGTCACAGGTGCCGGCTTATGCGCTTGAGGCCAAACGGAGAGCCAAGATGCGAGCTGAGCCAGCGCCTGAGAATCTGATATGTAAATCGACGGATCAGTCTGCCGCGCAAGCCCAGTCGCTGACGCCCCGTCTTCCCTTCCTTTCGCAGACGGCGACCATCAATACTACCCCGTGTACGAGCCGAGCCCTGAGGATCTCCGAGCGCGATGGAAAGCGGCCGAGGGCGAGCCGATCGAGAAGCATTACGACGGAGCCGCAGAGGGTGCGTCGTCGCGAGCGGGAGACGCCGTCTAGCTTCGCTTGGCGCTGGTGGTGGGATCTGACTGAAACTTCCTACCTGCAGTTCGCAATAGGTCAGCCGCCTTCTACCAGTTCTCGAACGATGCGGATGAGCGCGCCCGGCAGCAGGCCGAGCTGGCAGCTGCGCGAGCAGAAACTGAGGCAGCACGGCGTGACGTCGATGTCCCGGAGCCAGGCGCTGCCCTGTCAGCCGACAAAGGCAAAGGGCGAGCGGACCACTCCCTGGCGGCGCCGCTTCCACCAGCACCTCCGAAGCAGTTCGGAGGCAAGGCATCGGAGAAACGCAAGCGCGAGCTGGACGAGCGGCGTGCGATGCTCGAGGAACGGAAACGCCGCAAGGAGGTCGACGGTTTGCTCAAACAGGTCGAGGGCGAGCTTGCACAGGAGTCAGCCTCAAAGCCGCCCAGTGCGGGCTAATGCATGCCTCCTCATGCGAGAGACATCGAAGGGCTCATGGTCTGTGCTCGCGCCGATACCATAAGACTATTTCTGTCGTCGACAGTCTGGCATCCGTTTGAGAGTCTCATACATTCCCCGCCGCCCCATCAGAGCGACGTGACGCCCCACTGGGTCCGGTAGGCCTTCATCTTCTCGAGCTGCTCAGCGTATTCGCCGCCCTTCTTCTCCATCCAGAGGATGATGTCGTTGAGGCCGACGATTGGCACGACCGGGACGCCGTACTCCTCCGAGAGCTCCATGACAGTCGACTTCGTTGAGTTGGCGCCCCGCTCCTGGCGGTCGACAAGGATGATGCAGCCGACGAGCTGGGCCGATGACGGCAGAAGCGCAATTGCTTCCCGGATCGCTTTCTGCAAGATGTTTGAAGCAGAACAAGAAGGGTAGCAGAGCAGGAAGGGTCAGTTGAGGTAGTCCCTGTCACGATAGACCGCGGCCGGCGCCGCTCGCTGCTGCGCATGTGCAACGGCCAGCTGCACGGAGTCGCCTTAAGCGACGGCCAACAACCGATGGTATGAGGCGCGCACACCACTCGTGAGGACGTCGTCAATCATGACGACCTTGCGGCCCTCCATGCTTGCGCCGACCATGTTACCGCCCTCGCCGTGGTCCTTCTTCTCCTTCCGGTTGTAGCAGTAGTCCTTGTGGCAGGCGTGACGCTCACTCAGGGCGAGGCAAGTGACGGCCGCAAGCGGGATGCCCTTGTAGGCCGGGCCAAAGAGGACGTCGAAGTCGGTCTTGATTGAGGATGAGATGAGCGACGAGGCGTACGACTGGGCCGTCGACGATAGCAGCGGGCCAGAGTAAAGCAGGCCGGCATTGAAGAAGTAGGGCGACTGGCTGAGATGCCGAGCGAACCAATATTCGTAGGAGTCAGCTCAGGTCGGGAAGAGCCCGCTTGAGAGAGCCGCGCCAGGCAGCATGGCCCCTATGGCTAGCTGGTGACAGTGGCCTTCGACGCGGCTTCGATTGTGACGAGCCGAAGTTCAGGCGGAGGCGGAGGGACGAACCGGCCGCTCTTGAGCGTGAAGTCACCGAATATGAGGGCCTTGGCCTCGAGTGCCTGCTCGATCCAGTCGGCTTTGAACTGCGGTAGCTCGTCAGAGGCGGCAGGAGACATGTCTGACTAAAGGGCAAGGGGTTTGAGGTTCAAGGAAAGCTTGAGGGCTGGAGCTGCTTGTCGGAGGGAGCCGTCGCTGCGTTGCGGTTGCCCGTGGAGCCCGCCGGCCAACAGTGCACTTGCACTTTCGATCAGTGCGAATCCGGCTCATGTTCACATGCTTCTCCGATGGACCGAGGCAGGCGGCGGCAGATAGAACAATCATGAAAAAATCGTATACATTGAGCGCGAGCCGGAAGTCTTAAGAAGTCGAGCGACATGTTGTCGAAGGAAGGGAGAGGTCTAGGAGGGGGGCTCTCATTGACCGCGGCCGTTGCCGTCTTCAACGGAAAGCGCGCCCCCGCAGCTAGCCGCTGAGCTGTTTGTCATTATCGACCGTGAACGGGCAAATCGACACTAGAGAAAGCGCACGAAGTCAAAGACGCAGTTTGGCGTAAGCCACCAATCGGAGGCGGTCGACCCGCTGGCAATGTTGATAACAAGCGTATTTTCGCCGGCCTTGAGCGTCGAGGCGGCCACAGGGTAGCTAAAAACCTGGTTGCGTCCGCGCCAGGTGCCTGTCGCAAAGACGAGATGCAAATCAGCGTGTAATCACATGGACAACGGACTGGCGAAGGCGCACCTCGTGAGACGCCGCGTGAGTCAATTTTGACAGGCGCATCCGGGATCGCGCCGGCGACACCGTTAACGGCCACCGTCGGCCGCCCGCCTGCGAAGCTGCTTGTGATTCCAATTTCGAATTTTGAGGCTTTAACTTGAGCCGCCGTCAGCGAGAACTTAATGGTGAGGGGCTGATTTTGGCCCTGCCAGAGCGCCATGGGGAAAGACGAGTCCGGTGACGATCCCTATCGGCTCCGGAGCAAGAGGTCAGCCGCAGAAACTAGCTCAAAAAGCGTGAGCAAGACTCACAGCTATGAGCGTCTGTTTTGGCCAACTGCCAATCGTCGGATGCGTGCGCTCAATTTTGTCGGCAAAATAGAAGCCACGGGGCGTCCCGTCTGGTTCGCCGAATGACCAGATTGGCGAGACGGCGGCCTCCGACGAGGCGATATCCTGCGTCTTGGTTGTTCCGGCAGTGACAGTGACCGAGGAGACGGTGCCGACGGCCAGCTCGGACTGCGAAAGACGATGAGTCGGTCAGGTCAGCGATGGTCTAAGCTTGGAGGCGGAGACTGACAAACCTTGTACAGAGTCTGGACATAAGTGCCGGGCGCCATAAGGGGCGAGGTGAACCTGCCGCTCGAATCGGTGCGGACCCAGTACTGTTGAGCAGATGAGGACCACCCAACGACCTGAAGGGCCGCATAAGCCCCACTTATGCCACTGGCCGTACCAGACACGCGGCCGCGCTGAGCCGCCGTCAGGTAGCCTTGGATGCCCAGATCATCGAAAAAGGAAGTGTCTGGTAGTACGGGCAGGCTCCCATCAGCGCACGCAGGGAATCGCTGAAAGCAGGGGACCGACCTAGGCTGCCCGAAGGAGTCGAGCCGGTGTTGATGACCAAAGCGTACGGGCCATGCTGAGAGGCGTTCGTCCGTTAGCTAAAGAGGCAAGACGTGGAAGAAAGGAGCGATAGGGACAAACCAGGCCAGGTCGGCTCGCTAGAAGCAGAAAAGGGAAGGATGGTTAGCAGGTTTCTACTTCATGCGTGGAACTTCAAAGCACTCACCCTCTGTCTGCATATGTCCCGAGTATTGATAGAAGTATACCTCCTGCTGAGCTGTGCCTTGATTGTCGATGTCACTGCGAACGTTGTACGATACATTTCAGCCTCGGTGCGATAGCTGCTGAAGGCCACGTGCAGAACAAACCGGAAGAACGGCCCGCCGCTCGAGCGCTCGTAGGCTGTGCCTGGGAGAATCATCCACGCGCCGATGCCAGCCCCGCTCACGCCATGAACCTGGTCGTCAATGAACTGTGTGCTGCTGAAAAATTTGGTGTGTATCGAGCCGTCCGCGCACTTGAAGACATCACTTCCCTCGACGACGGTGTCGCAGCCGCGGACATCGCTCGCCGTCGGTCCACGGTCGAGGCTTGCCCGGTTGAGTCGGTAAATGAAGCGAAGCTCTCCAACGGTCGGGATGGCAGTGGCGTGGGTCGCCATGTATACTGGTGTCGGAGACGAAACATGTGCTCAGCTTATGGCGACAGCAACGCCAGACAAGGGGGACTGACTGGTCGAGTCGCCCTTCTTGGCAACAAAGTACCTTCGGGAACGAGAAGTATAGACAGGACTCAGCGGTCGCGCAATGAAGAGACTCGGGAGAAGCCGCGCACTGAGTAATGGTGCCGCCAATAGCGGTGCTCTGCGATGTCACAACGATGTACATGTCGTTGACGGTGCGGTAGGTGACAGTTGCGGTGCCGAAGCCGGACGCGATATGCGAGAACTAGAATTCGCGCAGGAGAGATGTCAGCAAGCCTTCTGCGAAGCTGACTGCATTCGGCTTGTCACGCACCTTGGTTTGATCCTGAAGCTCCTTACCGGCGTAAATCATGGACCGGATGTCGCCGTTGCCCGTGTGGACTTTGAAGACCAGGCCGCCACCAGTGTCGACTGATAGGAGAGACCCCGAGACGCTGGTGCCTGAAGGGTGGCCTTGAGGAGATCAGCTTTTACTGAGGATGCTTGTCGACGAAGTGGGCGGGGAAAGCGGACCGAAAGCAGCGAGGGCAGGAGTGAGAGCAGCGAGAGCACCGACGAGACAGGCCAGTAGCCGCCGCCGGAAGACCATCTTGGAGAAAATAAGGGGAAAGAGAGGGCGAGACGTGGGTAAGGGACGGAGAACAACACGACGATGGTGGCCTGTCAGCCTCCTTTTATCAGCGAAGACGCGTCGTCCGGCGCTCGGAATGCGGCGTTCGACCAAGCCGAGCTTCTCATTCTGCCTTAGCGTCGCGTCCTATGTGCCTCTCCGGACCGGCTGAGGGGTCACGCGCTGAACCTTGGAGCGACCAAGGGGTTGCTAGCCGGGCGAACTACAGGCAGCGACACCGTTCAAAGATTTTTTGTTGGGGGGGAGCTGAGCCAGCTACCGCAAGGAGATCTCCGTCAGGGGTGCTTAGCATCCTCCCTGTCATGATTCTTGCCCTTCGCCGCCGACGAGCTTGTTCGGACGCGCCACCTCGGCGGAAGGGAGGCCGAGATCGCTAGGCTGTTTCTCGGGCCCGGCGGGCGAAGTTGGGAAGGAATGCCGGCACGTCACTTCGTTCAGCGTTGCACGAGATCTGCTTGCCGGCAACGTATCCAGCGCAGGCAGCAGGCGTCCAGCTGGCGAGACCGCCTCTACCGGTCAGCAGCTGATCGGCCAAATCAGCTCTCGCTGTGCGACCATGCTCTACCAGATGCGAAGGGATGAGCTCTCGAAAGGTGGAGGCTGTTCGGAGGGAGCCGACGCGAGCGTCGGATGGACGGGCGAAGAGACGCGCCGAGCTGCGGAGGGCTGCATGCGTCTGATCCCACTTGCTGGTCAACTCGCCCTCCCAAATCAGGCAGGAGGTTGTGCTGAAACGACATACGTAGTCATACACGGACGCGGAAGAGCCCCGAACGGCGAGACGAGAGTAAGAGGGAAGGGAAAGGTGGGATTTTGGATTCTGGTGTGGTGTGGAGGGTGTCATTCCCCTCCCCCTCTGCAACGCCCTCGCTTCTCCTCTCTCGACCGTCTCGGCCTGTCTCGTCCCTCGAAGCCATCGGTCCGTCACCACGTGGTGCCTACAACAGCAGAGGAGAGAAAGAGGGGTAGGAGAAGCGGGAAATCAAGAGGGGACAAAGAAGAGAGGGGGAGGATGCGCTGGACGGGTAATGTTTTAGGCAGCCGTGGCGGTCGGGCAAGCGGCCGAGATGTGGCCGGGCTGGCCGCACGAGTAGCACGACTTCTGGGCCGGGCCGGCCGGGCAGTCACGGGCCAGGTGGCCGACCTCGCCGCAGCCGTAGCAGGCACCGCCGCCGGGCGGGCCGCGCTGCGAGAAGCCGCCGGCAGCCGAGGGCGACGGGCAGGCAGCGGCAATGTGGCCGGGCTAGGGATGGGCACGGAAGGAGAAATGTCAACAAGGCGGTCCAGGTTTCGAGCGCTGAGCGAGAACGTGCACGCACCTGTCCGCACGAGTAGCAAGCACCGCCACCGGCACCACGCGAGAAGCCACCGTCGGCCCGGGGCGAGGTGCAGGCAGCCGAGATGTGACCCTGGCCGCCACAGTTGTAGCAGGTCTTGGCCGGGCCGCCAAAGCCGCTGGTGAAGCCACCGGCGCCGCCGTAGGCACCTCCGGCCTCGGGGCACGAGCGGGCGATGTGGCCGGGCTTACCGCACTGTGAAGTACAAAGACGGGTGGCGTCAGGGAGAGATGCGTCTAGAAAGGTGAAAAGAGAAGGCGCACCTTGTAGCAGTCGCCTCCACCGGCACCGCCGAAGCCGGCCTGGGGAGCCTGGGGGCACTCGCGCGAAAGGTGGCCCTCCTCCTGGCAACGGTGGCAGGTCTTGGGCTTGGGCGGCTGGTCACAGTCGCGCGAGAGGTGGCCGTCGCCACCGCACTGGTAGCACTTAGGGGTACCGGCCTGAGGGCAGGCTGATCAAGCCAGGAAGAAGCGTGCGTCAGACGGAGGCCTAGGAAGACTAGGCCGAGCTGGAGATACGCACCCGAAGCGACGTGGCCGCCTGAAATTGGGATCGTCGGTGAAGCAAGCGGGCAGGCGTAAGAAGACGAGCGAAGGAGACGAGGCAGGCCGAAAACATGGCGTCGATGGAGTAGGACGTGGTCATGGTATAGCGTCGGTTTTAGGGTACGCCATACACACAGAACCACACCACGTGCGAAGGGGTAGAAAAGGAAAGTGCGTCTTGTCAGGTCATCGCCTCGGACCTCTCAGACAAGACAAAGAGGAGGAGTGGTAGCAGAAGGGAAGGGGCAAGGAGAAGAGATCGCCACACCCCGTCGCCACCGTAGACCACCCCGGCAAATACCGCGGTACCCTCCCGTCGCGACGCCAGCGAGCGACAAGGAGGAAAGGTGGATCACCGAAACGCACCCATGCCGCAGTTGTAGCAAGCCCGGTTGAACATTTTTGAAAAAGGGTAGTGAAAGAAGGAGAGGGTAGGTAAAGCTGGTGCAGCATTGGGTCAAAGATCAGCACAATATTCGTAGCGACGGGGGCAAGAAGTGGCGGTCGAGCGCGGCGAGGCACGACAACGACCAAGACCACGCCGAAAGCACAGCAGTTCGCCCGACCGAGGCCGGAGCCGAAGCCGAGGCGAGCACGCGTGTCTCTCGCGGATCCTCGTGCCCAGTCTCGCGCGCCCCGGGGGCCAAGAATCGAGAAAGGAGGACGGACCGGTTGAGGAGCGTGTGGGTGGAAGGGGGAGGGGGGCCAGCGCCGCCGCTGAGCGGCTGCTTGAGGGACCAGCTTTGCGGCCGGCCGAAAACGGCGGGGCCGACTCGCATCGGCACTTTAGCCCCGCGCGCGCGCGCGCGCGCGCGCGCAGCAACGGCGCGAGCCGGCCGGCGCTGGCGAGATGAGAGCGTCGGCATCCTCAGCAGGCCCTCCCGGATGCTTGCCTCGCTGACGTTACGACCGCCTTCTTGATCGCACGCAAGACGGCCAGCTCTGCCCGTTCAAATCTCGCACGCTCTCGATCTTCCGCAGCACTCTGGCCTGCTGCATCCGGGTGCGTGCTCTCGTCCAGTCGATTGCACAGAGGTGCCCGTGCCGGCGCGCCGACATCCGACGCGGAGGTCTTAGGCGTTGCCCGCCGTGCCCTCACGCAGTCCGTCAGCGCCAGATCAGACCCCTGCCGAACCATGCAGCAGCAAACGGCCAACGAAGGGCGCTGACGATCGGGCGCCTTCCCTTGATCTTTCCCTTCTTCTCCCTTGTTCGGCGAAAGGTCTACGCCCTTGCGCTTCCTCTCCTCTCAGACCCTTAACAGGCACGACGCTGTGAGCCCGTATTGTCTCTCGCGCGCAGGCCCCAGCCGGCAACGACCCAACTCAGCTGCCCGCCCCTGGCCGTCTCACCCGGCCCCGGACCGCTTGCTCGCCCATCCATCACTCGCAACCGTCTTCCAGCAATGCAAGCCAGTCTGTCGTATCTGCTGCTGCTCGCGCCGCTCCTGGCCTCATCGCCTCGCTTAGCGGCCGCGCAGGTTGTCGTCACCCAGGCTCGTGCGTCACCACCACGCCTTCGCTTCCAGCCCACCCATCCGACTCTTGGGGATGGCAGGACCGCCAGCTGACACTGAACTCTTCTCTGCTCGCCCTCGACTGTGCTCTCTGCTTCCCGCTCGCTGACATCTTGTCCCGGCGCGCCTGACATTTATACGCTAGCCAACTTGCCGATGCCGACCGACATCAGCGCTAGCTGGCTCTATGTCGGCTGCTTCACCGATCCATTGCCGGCTTCCAACGCCTCCGAACCCCACGCTCTCTCTGGCTCGTACCTCTACAGCCTCGACCTGACGCCGGTTCGGTGTGCGACCTTCTGCCAGCAAGGCGGCTTCGCTCTCGCTGCTGTAGAGTATGCGACACAGTGCACGTGCGGTAACGACCTCCGCTCGTCAGCCCAGCTCACGGTCGAGAGCCGCTGCGACTCTCCGTGTGCGGGAAATCAAGCCGCCAAGTGCGGCGGTACATACCATATGAACGTCTTCGTCAACCGGAACCTCCTCGACGCCATTGCTAGCCAGTCGAGCGCCGCCCTGGGCGAGGCGACGAGTTCGACGACTCGGCCCCTTGTCTCAGCGTCCTCAAGTGCGGTTCGGGCGTCCTCCTCAGCCGCCGCTGTCACGACTCGCAGCCTAGCGTCCTCTTCGGCTGCCCTGTCGGGGTTCTCGACGGTTGTCGGCTCGTCGTCGGCCGCTCTTGCCGCTGCCGCGTCGTCGTCATCAGCTGTCGCAGCAGCAGCGGCCTCGGCGGCGGCAGCAGCAGCGGCGGCGGCGGAAGGCGGTGCCTCAAGCAGCGCTGACGGTGGTGGCGTATCCGGCGGGACAATCGCTGGTGCCGTTATAGGTGCCCTTGCCGGCCTCGCCCTGCTCGGCGCGATTTTGTTCCTCCTCTGCCGGCGACGGCGCCGTCGTCAGCACCGTGCCTTTGCGGCGGACGAGAAGGCCAGCGGGGCTGGTTCTGCGATTGCTCTCGGTGCAGGTGATGCCTGGGCCCAGCAAGGTAGCGGCGGCTCGTCCGAGGAGGGCGGGACGTCTGCAATGTACGAGAAGAGCGGAAGTGGTTTGCACTCCGAGCTCGGAGGCGCCCACGATACAGAGGCCCAGGCAGGAGGGCCCGGTGCCGCTCTCGCACTTGCGGAAACCGCTGCAGGGGTCGGGGGTCTTGCCAGCCGACGGAACAGCTCGGGCCATTCGGTGGATGACCTCCACCCACACGAGATGCCGTATGTCCTCGGACCAGTCATCCCTGCCTCGCCCTTGCTCGGACCCGGCGCCGGACTCCTGGCTTCGACACCGACTCCCTCTGAGAGCTGGCGCTCGGCGCCCTTGGTGACGGAAGACGATCGGGCACCGCAGAAGGAGCCAAACCGACGGGCGAGCATGCCTCTCAACAATGGCGACATCCATGCACCGCCTCTCGGCCCTCTTCCACTGGCGCCAGACGGCTCGTCAGTCCTCCGATCGCCTTCGGGTCGAAGTCGTTCGACCGAAATCTCGCGTATTGTGTCGCCGTTTGCAGACCCGCCGCCTCCGGTCCACGCTCGTCGGCCGTCGACCGCACTATCGGGCAACCCTGTTGCCGCCGCGCCGCTCGTGGGAGGCGGACGTCGACCCTCAGAGGGCAGCACGACCTCGCTCGGCGGTCGATCACCGTCCGTCTCAAAGCAGGCGCGCAAGCCAGTCCCTGCTCTCGTCGACGGCGATGCTCCTGCGCTCGAGCAGCAACAGTACTACAACGCCGATCCGGCCACCAGTCGCAAAGCCAGCGAGACGTCAACCTCGTCGGCCGCCGAGCTCCTCGGTGGCGCGCAAGAGATGCTCAGGGAGGACGGCGTCGGCCTGCCGAGCAACGAACCTTCGCCCTCAGCAGGTGTCGGTGCTAGTAACGGCACCAAGACGCCTGACCTCTTCAAGGGCTGGGATGGCCGACAGCTCCGGACTTTGGACGTGGACGAGCCGTTGAAACAGTAGGCGTCCAGCACCGCTCCAAACCCTTGCAACCACACCTTCTTGATTCCCGGAGCGGATCGGATCCCATTGGAACTACCTCTCGCCCCTTTATAGACGACTTGCCCCTCTTTCCTGGACTCTTTCCTGACATAGTCTGATTTCATCTCGGCGGCGGTAGCGCCGCGTCTTCGCATGCGCGCCCCGATTCTCGTGCCTGTACTCTCCGCCTCCTTGGTCCTGCCTCTTGTAGCTCTCATGCCTTGTCCAACTTCGACTTGCGTGGCAACGAGGTCAGCCGACCACTCTCGTCGCAGGTAGGTTTGGGCATGACGCGAGCGTCTCGACGCGCGCGCAGCAACGTCGTCGGTCGCGCCGCCGGAGCGCGCGAAGGCAGCGAGGGGCGAAAACGGCAAGGGGGCGAGGCCCTCGCCGTCTCGTCTTCAGCCCCCGCACCACACCACCACGCTCCCATCGACGGACCCGCATCCATCCCCCTTTCCTTCCTCTTCTCGACAGCTTGAAGAGCACCCCTCCCGAATGTCCAACCCGTCTCCGGCGCCAGGAGCCCAAGATGCGCCGTCGCCGGCGTCGTCGTCGACGACCGCGACGGCCAGCACTAAAGGGACCCATGTCCGGGCAGCCGTGCAGGCCGTCAAGAACCGGCAGAATAAGACGGTCCCCGTCGTGCGTCGCTCCTGTTCCGAGCTCAACCCGGCGTGCAGTTTGCTGCTACCAGCCTTCTCGTCCACCAATTGACGCTGATTGAGCTGCTTTTGTTTGCCTTGCTCTGCGATGGACGACGTCGGGTGTGCTGAAACTTGCCGGCCTGCTTCGCGTCTCGACCGGCCTCCTTGCCTACCTCCGCCCTCACGACTTTGCCCGATCAGCCTACGATCGATTTCACCCAGCACGAGATGGAGGACGGCACGATTGTCAGCACGCAGGAGCGAGTTGTCAAGGACGTGCGTCCCAAATCGTCTCCCTTCGAGGAGATCGGACCCTCCGGCGCGGCCGGACGTTCAGGAAGCTCGCTTCCTACGAGCTCTTGCGCCGCAGCGACTGATTCTTGCCGCTTTTTCCTCACGCCTCCTTCACTCCTCGACTTTCTCGACGCTTCAGGTCCAAGCGCCAGCGCACGCGCTCCCGACGGATGAGCAATTCTATATGGACGGCGACCGGACCAAGCCTGACATCGCCTTCCTGAAGAACCATTTCTACCGCGAGGGTCGCCTGACAGAGGAGCAGGCGCTCTTCATCCTTCGAAAGTGCGTCGCCCTACGCTAGCTTGTGAGGACCCGACTTAAAAGAAGGGCTCATGTTGACCGTGTGACTCGCTTGTCGTGCCTCTCTCGTCTTCCAGGGGAAGCGAGATCCTGCATGAGGAGCCGAACCTGCTTGAAGTCGATGCACCCATCACTGGTCCGTTCCTTTTGCGCATGCCGCACGAGCGAAGTAAGCTGACTCATCGAATTTTCTTCCGCTGCCGCCTCCAGTCTGCGGAGACATTCACGGGCAATATGTGAGTTGATATTAGGCGGGGTGCAACCCGCCGTTGTGAATGCTACAGCGCTGACCCGGCCGCCTACGCCTCTTCCCTGATCCAGTTCGACCTGATGAAGCTCTTCGAGGTCGGTGGCAACCCAGCCGACACACGGTACCTCTTCCTTGGTGATTATGTCGACCGCGGCTACTATAGTGTTGAGGTGGGTCTCTGAAGCGCTCCCTCTGGCTGTCGCTGTTGGCGCGCAACTGACGCGCACCCGCTTGCTTCGATTCTCACAGTGTGTGCTGTACCTGTGGGCGCTCAAGATCCATTACCCGGACTCGCTCTACCTCTTGCGCGGCAACCACGAGTGCCGGCATTTGACTGACGTACGTCTCTGTCGGGCGGTCGTCAGTCGACAGCCAAGGAAAGGTGGCTGATGTTTGAGCTCACCGTCACTGCAGTATTTCACCTTCAAGCTCGAGTGTGCGTCGAGTCCTTTCATGTTCCATGAGCAGAATGCACAGCTGACCCTTCGCCAACGGTCGTGTGTCCTCGCAGCCAAGCACAAGTACTCGGAGAACTTCTACAACGTCTGCATGGAGTCGTTTTGCAACCTGCCGTTGGCGGCCGTCATGAACAAGCAATTTCTTTGCGTCCACGGCGGTCTCTCGCCCGAGCTCAACACGCTTGATGATCTCAAGACGGTACGTCCTCCTTGTGTACCTCTTTTCTTTGCCGCCGAGCTGAACCCGCCAGCTGGGTGCCTTTAGATCAACCGCTTTCGCGAGCCACCGACGCATGGCCTCATGTGTGATCTCCTGTGGGCCGACCCGCTCGAGGACTTTGGCAACGAGACAGGCAACGAGAGCTTCATCCACAACCACGTCCGCGGCTGCTCGTATTTCTTCACGTACAAGGCCGCGTGCGACTTCCTCGAGCGCAACAACTTGCTCTCGGTCATTCGCGCGCACGAGGCTCAGGACTCTGGCGTGCGTCCTTTGCACATGGGCACTTCTTTCTGGGACCTGCGTGGACGCTGATTCGACTGTTGCTTGCCGCTCTACAGTACCGAATGTACCGCAAAACCAAAACGACCGGCTTCCCGGCCGTCATGACGCTCTTCTCGGCGCCCGACTATCTCGACGTCTACAAGAATAAAGCGGCCGTTCTCAAGTACGAGGCCAACGTCATGAACATTCGCCAGTTCAACTCAAGCCCGCACCCGTATTGGCTGCCCAACTTCATGGACGTCTTCACGTGGTCGCTCCCCTTCGTCGGCGAGAAGAGTACGTCCGGGGTGCGCGGGTAGTCTCTGTGGAACTTGCTGACGGACCCCATCCGGCCCTCACTGTAGTCACCGAGATGCTCATCAGCATTCTCAACTGCTGCACGCAGGAGGAGCTCGAGGAGGCTGACGAAGAAGACGAGGACGCGCCCGTTGAGTTGGACGACGAGGACCTCGACGAGAACGGCGACAACCGGAGTGCGATCAAGAGCAAGATCCTCGCTGTCGGCCGCATGAGCCGCGTCTTTGCGCTTCTGCGTGAAGAGGCCGAATCGGGCTCAGAGCTCAAGTCCATTGACGGCCTGCCGTCGACCTCAACTGACACGCTTAACAACGGCGCCGAGGAGGTTAAGGTCATGATCAAGGACTTCAAGGGCGCGCGCACGAGCGATATTGAGAATGAGCGCCTACCGCCAGACATGATTGACGTCCGTCTCCTAGCCCGTCTACATCCTTCTTTTGCCTCTAACTGACGTAGCTTTTTTGTGCCGACCTGCAGGCCGACGAAGAGTGCCCGGCTTCGCCCTCGCAGTCGCAGCCCAACTCGCCGTTCGCCGAGCCGTCCTCGCCGCCCGTATTCAACCGCGATATCTTTGGCACCGTCCAGCCCATGGACGCGACGCCGTCGAGCCCAGCTTCGAACGGCTCGGCAACGCCACCATTCGGTTCGCCGAACGGCTCGCCTGGCTCTCCTAATTCGCCGCTTGGGCCTGACAGCCCGTGGCGGCCCGGGCACGGACGCAAGCAGTCGCTCGGGACTACCAAGACGAGCCCGAGTACTCGCCGGCGGAGTCTTGAGAGCACGATCTCGCTCATCAAAGAGGTCGTTGACGGCAAGGATAGCGAGGGCGATTCGATGGAGGTCACGGAGATTGCGGACCAGCTGAGCTCGCCGTCGCGTCATCGCGTGCGTAACGTCCTCTTCAGATACAGCTTCCGCATTGCCTTTGCTGACGACTCGTCACTCTTTCCGTCGTCGTAGTCATCCAAGAGCATAGCCTAGGATATCCTCTCTTTGTGCTGCCCCCACTGCTGCTGCCGCCCATGGCCGCCCACTCACCCTCACCCATCCCGTCGCATCCTCTGCCCCATTGCTTCTTCGCGGACCCGCTTTATCGCAACAAGGCCTCGCCACCCTCTGCTTCAGATCGGCGTCTGCTCTCCCGCCTGTCCTTTTTGTACGTCCTCTCACGCAAATGGCGCACCACACGTGTCCGCTTCTATCTTCTGCCCTGTACTCCCACGCACCAACACGACCAAACCCCTTCTCTGGGCCCCTCGGCCCTGTGCACCTTGATCTATACCAACCAGGATGAGGTTTTTGATCAGGCCTTTTGGCGGGGCGACTGCTTTCTAAGGGTGCCGACGTCGGGCGACTCGTTCTCAAGAAAGCTTCAGCCTTAGCCGAAACGGCAATTGTTAGCCCGCTTCCCGCCGGTCTTGCATTCCTCTGTGCTCCCGCCCACCATGCACTCTCATGCTCCATTAATGATCCTCCTACTTAGTGGACATGCTCAACTCTCAGGCCTGAACTCCAGCGCTTTCAGTGATCGCGCCGCATAATCTCTTCATGCGAGATCATCGCATGCCATCGACATGTCTGATGCCTCAACAAGCCGAGCGGCCTGTTGCGTCGCAATGTCTGAGCGTGCCTCCTCCCCGTTCGACGATTCACCTGACAATGTAGAGCATGGCATAGATCGAGACGTGCCGGCCATCCAACTCTGATCGGGCTGATCAAAGATGTCGCTGCTCCGTGGGATCCCGGCATGAGCGGCCCATGAGAGCGCGCAGGGGAGACCGTCTGGAGCGCTGGCATGGCCGACGCCTTGGAAGCAAGACAGCCGACAGATGGCGCGCCGGGCCGGCGAAGGACAACAGTACAAAGACGATATATGGCCGGCCGCGTCAGCATCGACCAGTGTGTCTGGACCTGGAGGCGGTAGGCTGCGTCGGTGGCGGTGTCGCCTAGAACGCGAAACACAGGCGTCGGCATAGCGGTCGATGTCAATAGCTTGCGCCTCCGTATCAAACGATTCAGCAATCGGCACGGATGAACTCGTTGGTGCTGGAAACGTAGCTGAGCCGTTGGGTCGCTCAGGCGAGTTCGGCCTTCTGATTGTCAGCGCTAACCGAAGCGGGAGGCGGCGGGGACAGCGTAGGCAATGCAGGATCGAGGATCTGATTTAGCGCAGACTTGATCTCGTCTAGCAGCTGTTCTGCACTCAGCCCAGCGGCGCGGCGGGGGCGTCAGCTCGGGTCGAGAGCGACATAAGATTGGAGTTTGTATGTGTGCCGCGGGGGGAGGGGGGGGGGGGGGGGGGGGAATAGTAACCGGGGCGGGCAGGCAGTCAGTCTTTGAACCCGCTCAATGAAGGTCTTGCAGCCACTCTCGTATGCAGGA
>MVAP01000092.1:0-69121 GCA_014825765.1 Cystofilobasidium macerans | reverse complement strand
GGCCATCCACGCCAAGCGTGTCACCATCCAGCCCAAGGACCTCCAGCTCGCCCGTCGTCTCCGGGGAGAGCGTGCGTCCTCCGTGCTGCCTTGTCGTGCCTTGAGCCCGTGCACCTTTGCTGACCCTCCCCGCTTCTCCAGGCTAATCAACTCGCTTGATCTACCGCTGGTCCTTCGAGCGACCTCGCGCGCGAGCTCGCGCACATCCCTGCGCTGCGCTGCCCCTTCCTACCTTCGCTTGCCGACTCCCCCCCTTACTGTCCGGGCGTCTGGCCCTCTTTTTCACCCCTTCGCGTTTTCGCTCTTCAATGCTGTTGTCCCTTGCACCTGGTCGTGTGCATGTTTGGAAACGTGGTACTTCTGTCTGGTATCCCCCTAAGCGAATCGTCAGCAAGGATGTCGCCCTTGGCGTGGGCCCTTACGCCGGTCGCTTGAGCTCGGTGTACCTTGTGCTGTCCGCGAGCGTCTGTCTCATGTTATGATATTTTGCTTTTCGAGACGAGCACATTGATGTTGTCGGCGACCAGGTGAGCACGCCGAAAAATTCGCACATCTGCCGTGGCAAGCTCAAGGACGCCCTTTCCATTGAGGACCGAGGTCAAGCCCAAAGCAGGACAAGCGGAGAAGGGCATTTCGACATCTTGGGCTCTTCAAACAACATATACCGACGGAGTCACTGAGCGGGCCAGCGCTCTGGCCGGACCGTTGAGGTTGTCGCCCACCGCCCTCGTTCGCCAACACTCATTGACTCGCGCCACCGCGCAGGCGACAGCTCGTTGGCCGCCGTGAGTGCTTCCAAAAACCTCTTGAAAGCCGGATCGTCCCGCTCGAGCACCTCGACGCGTCGAGCGAGCGTCAGTTCGCTGACCCTTTCACATGGCGGTGCAAGCAGGGTCGCGATGTCTCGAACGGTGAGCAACGTGCCTTGCCGATGAAGGATGGCGAGCGTCTCATCGAAGGCGCGCATGCGTGTGAGCGCGGCGCAGACGGCGATGAGCGCTGGCGGAGGCGAACGTGCCGAGAAGCGTCGCGGAGGATAGGCGAGGATTCCCGGCAGCGGCTGAAATGAGGGGTAGCTGGGGTAAAAGAGGCCCGAGCGCGATGGAGAGGGGGCTTGAGAGGCCCACGGCGAGTATGACCGCCACAGGCGCACGAGTGCGGGAACGCAAACAGCAGGATTCTGCTTATCCTGCACCTCGGACAACTGATCGCGTAGGCCGTCAGGCTCAAGCCGAGGCAAAGGGTGGCGGAGACGGAGAAGGAGGACGCACGATTGAGACCAATTCGGCAGGCAGCGCATCTGGCTGCACCAAGCGATGCTCCAACGTCGGAAGAGTCCGCGAGGCAGCCAATGGCGCAAGAGCGGGCGTGAAGAACGGTCCAGTTGACAAAAGTCGATGTGGTCGCGGCAAAGGTAAACGGGCGCTCTGAGGCGGAACGCTGGGAGTCGCCACTCCGGTCACGAGCTCGGCCGACTGAACCGAGGGTAGCGAGCGCGCCGGGATAGCCACTGGAGTGGGCGCGTCGACCGGTAAACTAGCAGCACCCCAGATTGCAGAGTCTCGCCTGGGAGCGAAGCGGCCGACTGTTGCCGGTGACATCTGCAGAGGGTCGAATGCGACATTTGCACTTTGACCTCGGCCAAAAGCGGCGGCGCTGCCCTGTGAGGAAGATTGAGCGGCACTTGACTCTCGCTTGGGCGGTGGCCCTGGCGGAGCCGATCGGGGTCGACGGGTGGTCGCGAGCTGCTCGCTCGGTGCGGGGGTCATGGGCCGGCTGGGAGGCAGTTGCGTAGGCAATTGCGCGACAAGTTCGGAGAGTGGCCTCTGCCTTTTGAGCGAGTCAGGAGCGCTATGAAGCTGCTCGACTTCAACTTGCGACGCTGAGGAAGTAGATGCTTTGTCGGCGGCGGCGTTCAGACGGTCAGAGCGCACCGACTCGCGCTCGGCCGCCGACTTTGTCAAGGCTGTCGCCTCGCCCTCGGACAGAATAACACCGGTCTTTGAGACGAAGATCTTCTTGCCCTGTGAACGTAGCTGAGCCGCCAAGATGTCGAGCTTGCGGACCCGCTCCATTTCGTTCTCGATCCGGCGTTCGGCCTCCTTGCGAGCGAACGAGCCGGCTTTGGCCGTCGCTTGACCACGCCTGACGACAGGGTTGAGGTAGATGGGGCGGAGCCCTTGTTCATCTGCTAAGCGAGCGAATGAGCTGTCTTCTGCTAAGGCTGCGACAGGCGGCTGCTTCGCTGGCGGCGTGTGCGCTGGAGGCGAAATGGGTGGCGACTGTGCGCGAAGGGGTTAGACGCGACGATCAGCCCAAGCCAGGAACGCAGCAGCGCTTGAATCGAGATATGACTAACATCGCGTGTCGCCGGTCGACTGCTGCCATACGGACGAAGCTCTGCGAGGTGAGCCGCCTAATGTCAGTGACGGAGCTCCTTCATGGCTGAGCAGGCACGACCTCGACTCACCGCGGAGTACGCTCCGTGGACCCGCCCGGAGCGGCAGCACGGGCATGCGAAGGCCGACAGCGGCGACAGCGTCCGACCGAGGCCCAAGTCAAAAGCGAGAGCCTACTCTAGGGATGCCGAACCCAACAGAAATGGGGAAGCTTGCAGGTCGGGCGTAAGGGCTGGTGTTGCGCTTCAAGGGCGAAACACGCGAAGCTGTCGAGGCACGTAGGTCCGGGCGGCCGTGCCGGCGGGGCAAAGCGACGACCTCGATCGCTCTTTCGTCTTGCTGATGGCCATCTCTCAACCAGCACCCCTTCGGCTCGCCCTCTCGTAATGCCGCCTTGGCAAGCCCAGCGGGCCAAGATCCAGCTCAAGTGCGGTCGAGCTCACGGCTAAACTTGATTGGGCGATGCAGCGCCTAGGCTGACCCCTTGACTGTTGCGCGCAGGCTCTCCATTCAGCGCCTCGAGCTCGTCCAGAAGAAGAAGGAGGCCATCGCCAAGCAGGTCTGTCCTCGGGTTGACAGGCGAGAGGACCTTTGGCCCGATTGAATCGCAGTTGACACCTCGTTGTGCCTTGCTGCGTCCCAGACCCGACGTGACATTGCCGACCTCCTGGCCAAGGGTAAACTCGAAACAGCCAAGATCCGGACTGAGGTCATCATCGCAGACGAGATCACCATTGAGCTACTCGAACTCCTTAGCGTGCGCCTAGAGTCGTCACCTGCTGTGGTCTATCTCATTCTGATCTGACTCTTACCAATCTGCCCTTGCCACCCAGCTCTATGCCGAACTCCTGCTCGCTCGCTTCGCTCTGCTTGACAACCCAGCGGCGACAACTGAGCCGGATCCGGGCGTCAAGGAGGCCGTCTGTTCCATCATGTACGCTGCGCCGCGGACCGAGGTCAGGGAGCTCCAGGTACTGCGCGACATTCTCATGCACAAATACTCGCGCGACTTTGCTGTCGCGACGATGAGCAACGAGCATGGCAACGTCAACGAGCGCGTCGTCAAGAAACTCGAGATCTTTCGTCCACCGCCAGAACTCATCGACGGCTACCTCGATGCTATCAGCGCTCACTACAAGGTTGGCTGGACGTCGGGACGGGAACAGATTGCTGACGGTGTCGTGCCATCGGCTGATTTCGAGGACGGTCCGTCGGATGAGGCGGCTGCCGCCCAAGCTACTACTGCCGGAGACGAGAAGGTGAGCTCACCCTTCGCTGGCTCAAACGTAATCAGTCTTATGCTGACGGCTCCCTTGGACGTCACCTCTCCCAGGCTGCTTTGACAACGGCAGCAACCGACACACCCAATCCTTCGGCATCGACAACAACATCGGCGCCTGCGCCACCGTCATACGATGTCGCGAAGGAAAAGCCGCTGACCGATGATCAGTTGCTCGCCGCCCGCTTCGAGGCCCTCAAGAAGCGGTGAGTTGGACAAAAGAGAGTCGGTGTGCACTGCTAGCTACTGCTGACCCTCGCCGGCTGCGACAGGTAGATACGACACGACGCCAGTTCGTCCCACTCCAGAGCGGCCGATTGGATTTCGAACTCCCGTCGCCAATGTCGAAAACCCTCCGTCACATCGTCGACGTCCGTCCAAGACCTTGATCCTTGCCATCGTGGCCATCCCCGTCGTCGCCGCCGCCGTCCTGGCCTCGCCCCTTTCTCTCGGCCTCGTCGAGGGCTTTGTCAGAGGCTTGCACACGGCCGGCAGCTCGTCAGATCCATGAACCTTCAAAATAGCCTGCAGAGTTTGAGGTCTCTTCACACCGAAGCGCTGCTTGCTGTGCGACGATCAGAAGCTTGAGACGTCGGGGCAAGGCGCGTAAAGTGCTGCGCGTCACGAGCGGCTTGACCGGCTACCAACCGCCGAGGTCGACGACCCCAGCATCCGCGTCTCCCGCCTTCGCCGACGATCTCCTGCTTCGCCCTTTGTCCAGCTCGGCCATGTCGCTCTTCCTTGCCATCGATGCCGGTCCGTTCAGCCCTCAGAAGGCAAGACCCGCAGCGGGCAAGGCGGTCATATTGCATCTCGTGCCGAGCTGATCGACCGACGGCACGCGACCTCATGCGACCAATCTCCAGGCGGCACCAAGACGCGAGCCGTGATCTCGACCATCGAAGGCAACGAGCCTCGCATACTCGCCGAGGGCCTTTCACCCGGGTCTAATCTTGCCGAGGTCCGTCTCGAAGCCGATATATTCGGCGCGGCAAGTGCCAAAGTGTTGCTGACTTCCGGGCGACCTCATCCCTTTCCGTGCTTGGCCGCCAGGTTGGTTTGACAACGTGTTTGGCAAGGTCGGTCACAATGCAGCTCATGGCGACATATCTGCAGTGAGCACTCTGATCAGGAGGCGCTCGTATCATCATAGGCTCCGGCAAGCTGCTCTTGGAGCTGTCGCACTTCTGCCGGTCGCCGTCGCGTCCTCCTCGACCTGTAGGCTGGCGAACAGCGGTACCTGCCCGATCACCTTTGAAAGAGTTTGGCTCGGGGTACATCCGCTGCCCTACCATATGCTGCATCACCTCAGCGCGATGCTGATCCGCTAGCTGGTGGCCTTCAACAGATCTCCGGCGTCGACAGCCCGCCCGATGTGCGCCGCTTGACGCCGGCCCTTGAAGACTTCTTGTGCGTTTGCTCCTCGGGAATCCGACGAACAGCATCGCACGACTCGAAGTAAATCTTCTGATCGAAACGTACCGTCCTGTACAGTGGAATTTCTGTTACTATTCAGAACGATGCTCTTCTGTTGGCTTCTCCGCTGCTAAAGAGCACGGCCGAAGGTGGCATCCTCGCCGTCGGGGGCACCGGCAGCGTCTGTCTTGCTGTCCGCCGTACAAAGGACGGGCAGGTCGAGTACTTGGGTCGGAGAGGTGGGCTCGGCTTCTTGCTCGGGGACGAAGGCAGCGGTCAGTCCTGCCATCATTGCGGTCCAACGTGCAGGCAGACTGACATCGTTCGGGACCGCTCTGCCAGCGTACCACGTCGGTCGGACGCTCCTCCGCCTTGTGCTATATGCCGAGGACGCAGGCACGCTCGACCACACCTCTCCATTCATCCGAGCCCTGCTCGATTACTGGAAGATTGAAGGGGTCGACCAGCTGCTTGAGCGAACGGTCAGTGCTGGTGTGCTTTCTGTTGGCTCGAGGAGTACCCGAGCTTGACGCGCCGCGCCCCTCCCCGATGACAGTACTCGGTCGATCCCACACTGGACGCTCGCGACGCTGTGAACGATCGCAAGCTTCGCATCTCTGAATGTGGGTCCGGCCTCCGTTGGCTCTGAGTTCGAACACCCGGACTATCGTTTGTCTTCGCGCTCACACGTATAACAGCCTGTCGCCTCATCGTCTCTCACGCTTTTCCCGACCCGCATGGGACACGCCCATGTGCGCCCTTGGCTCTCGAGGCTGTTAGACACTCGACTCAAGAGCTTGCCAAGGGTGCGTCCGCTGTCTGAATCTGAGCCGGGCACGAATTCGAAAGCCACTGACGCTCAGCGCTCGCGCAGATATTGCATCTCTCGTCACTTCTGGACGGACGAGATTGGATCCTTCGACTGCGATGCTGTGTCTCGGCGGCTCCCTCGTCGGCCATCCGCCATATCGAGCTTTGCTGGTGGACAGTCTTGCAACCAACTTTGGCATCATGTTCGGAGCGGGCGTCGTCCACGTCGCAGACGCAGCGGCCGACGGAGCTAGGGCACTGGCTGCACTCTCGCTTGTGCCTTCGGGCTGATTGGCGCGATTGACCTGGTCCGCCACGACTAAGTGTGAGATGCCAGATACTTCTTACCAACGTCTGTGATCCGAGAAGGCAACCCAAGCGTATCAAGGCCGGGCCCGCTCGGCGGCGTTGCTGTCCTTTGAACCACGAGCGACGCGAGGTCCGCCGCTGCTCGCCCGGTTCTCCCTGGGAACACGCCGACCTGGACCTGGGCTTAGCCTCAGGCCACCGAGCTCGCGATACGTCACCATCGCCCTGTCCAAAGAGTTCATGTGCTGAAGTTGTCTGTCTCCCGCATTCCATTGTTGACGGCTCGTGCGGCTGGCTCCGAGCGATAGAGGGATCATAATCCGATGCGTTCTAACTACCGCGATAGGTCGTATAGCTGTGGGGACTGAGGAGGAGCGGAACGTGGTAGTGCTCGCTCGGCGTCGAGTAATTGAAAAGGATCTGTTGGAGTCATGAGGGAGCTGCTGGGGTCAGCCTGCGGACCCGTCCATCGCGTGCTGCGCGTCCAGCGAGCTAGGACGGGCGACCGACCTCGACTCGTGGGTAAAACGTCTGAACGCTGCGGCTCGCAAAGTAGGCGCCCGTCTCGAAAGTCATCCTGTAAACGCCGATCGAGATAGGGCTCGCCGACGGCGGCAGCAGCGACGAGGCTCGTCCATCTGCGTCGGTCGTGCTAAAGCGAGATAAGGCCGCGAACAGACAAGGGTTCAGCAGCGGTACTCGGCCGAGCGTCATCGATACAGTTGAGCAGACACTATCTCACCCTCTGGCGAGCTCAATGAAACCTCTCTCAGGGATGAGCTGCTCGAGCGAGACTGCGACGTCGGCAGCCGGCTTGCCAAGGGATGAGTCGAGGACTGCGATGCGCGCGAGAGCCGGCGCCGGTCAGCGCCCTTAACGACGTCAAAGCAGGGGCCGCCTCCTTGAATGATGACATACCATGGCAGGTGATTGGCGATCTGACCATGTTGCCCTTAAGATAGGTAGATGATGGCCGGTGGCTCGATTAGCATAGCCTCCTGGCGACCGGAACCCTGCTCGGCCGGCGGTGTTGGTTGCCACGCTCTCCCCCGACATTCGAACCGTCACCAACTCAACGCCTAGAGCACTTCCTCTCGCCTTCCTTCCGGCAGCTAACCCCCCCCCCCTTGGGGTCCTTGGAGCCCGCTGGTGTGCACTCTTGGAATGGTCTCAGACCGCCCGGAAGGCTTCCGGCCGCTGCCGGTACCTGACCTGCCCCTGCCGGACGCAGCGGGCTCGTACCGGCCGTCACTCTTCGCGCCGCCGCCAGAGGACGAACGACAGCGGGTCTTTCGCCAGGTGCGTCGACTACGAGCAGCAGACGATGGCGACCAGTGCTGACAAGTGGTCTCTTGGCTGCCCGGGCTCGCTCGCAGCTGAAGCCCGTCTGTGTCGAGCTTCTCGGCGGCTCGCTGCTGACGCCGCGGGGCGTGCCGCTGGTTATCCGCAGCCTAGGCACCGTCTACGAGATCCTGGCCTCTATCCCTAGCAGTTCGGAGGTAGCGACACCGGGGCTGCTGTCCTACGTCTTCTTCCCGGTCTCCGAGATCCTCCAGCGAAACTCACCGGCGGCGCTGTCTGCCGAGCTCAGGTTGTCTATCCTCCGCGTCCTCGGTGCACTCGTCCGGCTCTGGCAGGGAGACGAGGCAATCCGCGTCCGAGAGCAGGTCTGGCGTCTCGCCGTCGGCTGGTGGAAGTCGCGCGAATCTTTGGGAGGCGGAGAGGAGGCTGAGCGAGTTTGGGTTCAGACTGTGCAGGCGTGTGCCATCTTGCCGGACCCGGACTTCGACCACGAGCGGAGTCACCTGTGCGCAGGCATGCATGCCCTCCTCGATCGGGACCCATTTTTACCTGTCTTGGGCGAGACATTCGCTATCCTTGTCGGTGCGCGATTGAAGATTCCTTCATCTGTTGTCAGAGCAGCTGTTGAAGTAAATGCTTGTCCCCCTCTACGCCCCCCCCCCCCCCCTCCCCTGAACCCCCTTTCACAGGCCTCGCCGCCGCCTGTACGGATGCCGCTCGGCCGCTCGGCCTGCTCTCGACACTGCTCGAAACCTACTTTGTCTCCGTCGCCCGATCAACCCGCCGTCAGCGTATACTCGCCACGATATTGCCCGGTGCGGCCTCGGCGCTTTGTAAGGTTGTGTCCCCGACAACTTCAGATCGCGGTGGTAAGGGCGTGCGCAGCGACGTCGTTGTCCTGGCTCTCGGTATCCTCCGCAACCTGCTCGTCCTCCTCTTTCCGGTCAGCTCCAACTTTGCACGAGCGGGTCAGCACGCAGCCGGTGGTGGGGTCTCGGACCTCTCGGACCTCTCAAACTGGAAATTTGACGGCGAAGACGACGCGCATCAGGCTGCCAATCCTCCATCGCCAACGCCCTCGACAATGTCCATCGTCTCTTTGGTCTCAACGGCGTCCTCGGCCGATACTTCATTGACGACACCATCGCTCTCGGCGCCAGCTCCCCAAGCTCCTCTCGTCGCCTTGACGCCATCTTGGCAGACCTCTTCGCTTCATCAGCTTCATCCGGCCCTGGTCTCGCTCGTCCACCTACGGCGGCATCAGCACCCACTAGCGCGCCGCGCGCTAGCTGAGCTTTCGGGCACGCTCCTCATCGAGAATCCTTGGGCTTTTGAGGAGTCTTGGCCGGTTCTTGTCGGTAACTTGCTCGTTCTCGCCGGCGACGACTTCCCAGCTGTGGCAAGTCGTACGCATGCCTTGCTCGGAGCATGCCTCGGGCGAGCCAGGATCCGCGTCGCCCTTCATCCCGTCTTTCGTCAGCTCGTCATGGATGCCCTCTTCACGTTGCCCTTCCTGTTTCGTTCCCCGGCGCAAACGGCCAACGAGAAGATCTTCGCCTCCTGTCGGCTCGTCTCGGCGGCGGCGTCGGTACCTGAGCTCAAACCCTTGGTTCAGGGTATCCTCGGTCCGCTTGGCGGCATTGAACAGTGGGCCGACGGCCTGCTCGGTTGCCTGGACTTCGTTACAGTTGGCACGTCCGAAACATTCAGATCGGATGCTGCTCAAAGGACTGAGTTGGCCTGGACCTCAACGACAAACGCGGAGTCGACCATGCCGTCCGACGGGCAGCCGCAATTCCTCCGCCTAAAGAACGTCTCGGATCCTACGACCGAGAGAGCGTTCGTCGACATGCTCTCCGCCCTCGGAGCCGCAGCTGGTGAGGAGGCTCTGTTTGCCGTCGAGCATTTTGTTATGCTGTCTGCGCCCGGCAAAGCCAGTGGCCGGATGAGCGGCGTCGCCGGTCTCTGGTGCGCCGAGACAGTGCTCAAGGGCATCACGGTGACCGACACCGCCGCATTTGCTTCGAATAAAGGCAAGGGTAAAGCCTCCGCCTCCAGCAATGCGCCCGGCAAGAGGACTCGCAGGGCTGTGCGCTCGATCGTCCGACTTCTTGTTGAGCAGGATGAGGACGAGGGAACCGGAGCCGATAGCCAGCCTGGGCCGAGGAGCGATCGTCCAGAGGCTTTTCAGGTCAGCGCCAAGGGTTTAGCCGACGCTTTGATGCCGACAGAATACGTCAAGGGGCTCAACCCTTTGACCACCCTGCTGGACCGGCCGAATCCCTATACGGCTTCCTCAGATTCAAGGCCAGGACCGTCGACGATGGCTGAGCGCTCGATCCGGACGATTCAGGTCTTGTCGCTCCTCATCCAGAGCGCCTCGATCCTGTCAACCGGCTTCCGACCTCTGCTCCTCCACGCGCTCTACTATTCACTCTCGCACTTATCGTCGCCCGTTCCAGCCGTGACATTGGCCGCATCGACTGCGCTCACGCAGATCGCGTATCAAACGGGTTATGCGTCGGTGCAAAATTTAATCCTTGACAACTCAGACTATGTCATCAACGTCGTCTCGCAGCGTCTGACGAGCCAGCGGCTCGACCAGGCAGCGCCAGCCGTCCTCATCTCAATGATCCAGCTCGTCGGCGCCGAGATCGTGCCCCTCGTGCACGACATTGTTGACGAGATCTTTGACGCCCTCGACGCCTTCCACGGCTACGAGGTACTGGCCAGTGCGCTGCTCGCCGTCCTGGACACACTCATGCAGGTTATGGCCGAAGAAGCGGAGGCGGCCGTCTCGAGCCCGCTCGACGAGTTCCCTCGACCGGTCTTCAGGGTGACGTCGGAGCGACCAGATCCAGTAAGCGATGCTGCAAAGCTGCGCGACTGGTTCCGACATCGGCACGATCGCGCGAAGGACGACATTGAGGAGATCCTACTGCGGCCTCCAGCTCCGGTCGATCCTGCGCCACACAAGCCCTGGGGATCAGAATCCACTGACGCAGATGGGCCTGTTGCTCAAGAAGAGGCCGACTCGTCACTCCCCGATGCCGACGGTCCAGCCGCACCAAAGCCAACTCGGTCGCAAGAGATCTGCGCCCAGATCCTCGCCAAGGCTCTCTTCTTTCTAACGCACGCCTCGCCGTTCCTGCGGTCACGCGTGCTCTCGCTGTTCCGTTCAGCCATTCTCGTCCTTGCCACCGCTGGCCTTGAAGCTCAACTTCTTCCGATCGTGAACCGCGCCTGGCCCTACGTACTCAATCGTCTGTCGGACCCTGAGCCCTACGTCGTTCTTGAGGGCATGCGAGTGCTAGAAGCACTGGCTAACCAGTGCGGCGACTTTCTCGCTGGCCGCGTGCGCGACGAAGGCTGGCCTAAGATTGAGTGGCTGCTCAATCGTCAGATTGACGCCGATCGGAAGGCTTCCCTTGTCTTGCGCTACAAATCGCAATCAGCGTCATCATTGAACCCGCTCAACGGTTCAACGACATCGCCATACTCTACGACGCATCGACTGTACGCTTCAGCGCTTGCGACCCTGAGAGGCGTCATTACGGGCGTCCCGGTTACGTCCGAAATCCGCTGGCAGGTCTTGCTGCTGGCTCGACCGTTCCTCGACCGGGCGGTCCATGAGCGACTCCGGCGGCAGGCGCGGCAGCTCATGCTGGCTCTCGGCCGAATTGATCCGGACGCAGTCTGGGCCGGGCTCGTGGCCACAATTGGTGACGACGAGCGGACCACCGGCGAGGGCGAGGAACGCATGGGCTGGCTGCGCGAGGCTGGGTGGGACCTGAGGGGAGAAGCAGAGGTTGTGCTCGCTAGTCTAAGTGCAGATTAGCGCAACATGCCGCCCACCTTATCCTATCTATCCACTCGAACTTGATCGCGAGGAGAAGGCAAGGCAGCATTAAGAACTGTATTCGTCGCTGCTGCCGTACTCGAGGCTGGCTCGGGCCTCGTCGAGGATCTCCTCCATGAGCACAAAGACATCCTCGGCGCCCTCGCGCCGCTCCTTGCGGCATTGGACGACGCCCTTCTCGACAAGCGTCCAGCATTCGGGCTCCGAGTGCGCCTCGACCCAAAGTACATACTCGACCTCGCTCCAGTTGTGCAGCTGGTGCGGCAGCGGCAGCGGCGACCGGACAAGGATATGGTGCAAAACCTCGAGCGGCGGCAAATGGACCGTATTTTCCGGGTTGCCGAGGAGCGACGTCTCGAGAAAGAGCATCGGCCTGGACGCGATGCAAATAGGATTGGTGACGGGTCAGCCTTCGATTCCTGACGGTGGGAGGCAACGAAAGCCGCGACCAACCGGAAGGCGCGCAGTGTCAGATACTCCTCGCCAACGTCCTGCAGCTTTAACGCGTTTTTGCGGTCGTTGCCACTAGCGACCAAAAGGAAAGTGCCGAGCGAAAATTCGAGTTCCGTCATGTCGCTCGTCAACTTGAGTTTGCCGGCCTCGCCGAGCGGCGAGACGATGGATGCGTGAAGGACGAAAGTCCGAAGGATATGCCGGACGATGTCCAGCGTCCTGGCGCAGTGTCGTCGGCAGAAGGCCGAGTCAGCCGTCTCCCGACGAGCTCAGGCTACGCAAACGGCCACCGAACCGCGACGCACCACTCCTTCTTGAGCTTGCCGACGTTGTAGGGCGTCAGGATCTCGACCCGAACAAAGGTCATGCGCTCCATTAGCGTCGTCATGTAGGGGCTTGTGCCGCCCATGACTGGATCGTTCAACTTGCTGAAGTCGACCTTGTGAAGGCGACCGATGATATTGCCGAACTCGCGCTTGATAGCGGTCAGCAGAGAAGTTGTATGCATCGTGTAAACCTTTGCTAGCCGCTGCGTCGATGAGCGAAGCACCTGTCGGTCAGCCAAAGTCGACCGCGCAAGGCCAGGCGTTTAAACGAGGACGGACGTCAATCGGACCGCGGAGGATCGACATGATACGCTCATTATACTCGGACTCGGCTTTGGTCATGAGCGAGTGGCAGTGCCAGAGGGCGCTCGTGATCTGCGCGTTGAGCACCTGCGCGCTATTTGCGACCGTACCGTTGACAAAGTAGGCGGCCCCATCCTTGGCGATCTACGGGTCGGACCAAGTTCAAGCTGTCGGTAAGCCTGAAACAGTGCACATGGACCACACTGATCACTAACGAGGTTCTCAAGCCGGGTTGCAAAAGTCTCCAGCGATGAGCCGACGCCCCGAGCAACGCTGCGCAGCAGCAGGGGGTCGAAGCGTCCAGAATCCAGTTCGTTCAGCGCGATACGGGCGACGGTGACGCCCTCGGTTGCGCCGGGCGGATTGCGACTGCCGCCTGAGGTAGCCGTGTTGACGACCTCGGATAGCCGCGAAGAGGAGCGCGACAGGTAGAGCGTCTCAAACGGCGTGAGGGAACGCAAGATGAGGACTGTCTCAGGTCTGATGCATGTCATTTTAGTCAGCGCATTCGGACTGAGCATCAAAGAAAAGAAATGAGTGACGTACGACTGCTGGTCACGCGTGTAAACCGTGTCGGTCTGGACGCTGATCTTGGCAAAGAATTGATGGAAGGTCCGCAGCAACTTGGGGTAGCCCATACTGAGCGTCTGCTGGATAAATGACGAAGCTAGAGATGGCGAAGAGTCTGATCAGCGGCTGCCCTTTTCGCTTTCGGGCAGCATGTGCGCGGACGCACTGCGAGAGGCATCTTTCGATTCGCGCTCAAGGGTTTTCGCTAGCGTCGTCCAGAAGATGAAGCTTGGCTTATTATCGAGGACCTGAAGACGAGGACAATATCTCCGGCGTCAGCGTCTCGGCAGCGGCAGGTCGTGGCTCTGCTGAGCCGGTGCGCACCTTCATTGCTTCATCCAGGAAGGCCATGCCGCTCCCGGGATCCTTTTTGACGCGCAGCACCTTTTCCAACGTGTAGACCTGCAAGCGACAGGACAAGGGACATCAGGAGGAGCGCTCCTACGAGGCGAAACGGTAATAGGCCGCACCTTGACGCAACATGAAGCCATGTCGTCGATCAATCCGTCGATCCGGCTCCACAGAGCGTTCGCCCATTGCTGCTGAACACTTGTTGACGGCAGCGCGCTTCGGCTTTTGTATGAGCTTGTCGTTGATGGCGGGGGATCTGATAGAGAGTTGGGGATGGTATCAGGCGAGAGCTAGATGGGCGATGCAACGTGGGCGAGCTCACCTTTCAGCCCAGCGTCCCGCGCGAGCGATGCGAGGTCAAATGTTCGGCGAATGCGGCCCTCAACCGCCTCGGTCAAATCGCCCAGGAGCGTCTTCACGAGCTCAGGCAGCATGCCAAGGTTGAATGCCGTCTGTAACGCTGAGGCGAGAACTTGCTGATTCTGTTTGGCCAGACGCCAAGGGCGGACGATAAGCATCGCAGGTCAGCAGCAGGGCTAGGTAGAAGGCGTCGTGCCGCAGGAGGCGGACGGACGAGTGTCGACAATCCTTCGAAAATCTGAGCCTCCATTCTCTCCGTCAGATGCTCCTTGAGGTCATTCAGCCTTGGGAGATACCTCACGATAAGGTTTAGGTCGACGAGCGGTATTGGCGGGGGTTTAGCAGACGCCGACGGACTAGGCGCCGAGGTTGAATCGCCCTGCGCAGCATTTCCATTCGAGGGCGGTGAAAGTAAGGCATCTGTAGGACCCAAAGTCAGCCTTCGGTCCAGACCTAGTAGTGGTGCATCATGGGACTGACCGAGTTCTGCGATGCTCAGCGCGGCGCGATTCATGCCCCGCTCCCGCCGCCCCTCCTCGCCAAAAGGTGCGATGACGGTGGCGCCACCGAGCTCACTTTCCCGCCGGCCAAGCTGAGCAATACTGACGCGCCGTTCACCAGCGGTGCCCGGCGCAGCCTCACCCGTGCCTTCGTCTTCCATCTCGAGCATCTGAATCTCGAGCCGACGGGCGACGCCGAGAAAGCGACCCGCGCGACGGAGAAGATCTGATGCGCGCTGGAGGTCAGACAAATGGCGGACGTGGTTTTGGAGCGACCGGTGCGGGGTCGTTATCTTGCTCGAAAGGCGGGTGAGAGAGAGCGAAAGGGACGAGAGCCCGTGCTGGACCGACAACAGCGATTGCGAGAGTACCGTCGTCGAAGACGCCTGAAGGAGCAGAGCCGTGTGATTTTGTGTGATCTGCCAAGTTGCAGGATACCGGAATATCAGCAGAGGATGAGGGCATGTCGAGAATAGACGAATGCGATAGGTCGGACCTCGGCTTTGAGCAGCCTCGTTACCTCCTCGATGCTGAAGCTCAGCCGGGCGATGGCTAGGCCGGCGTCGCCCTTGCCCTTACTCTCCTCCTTGAGCTCCTCCTTCACAGCCTCCTTGCCCTTCGGCTTGTCAGAGCCCGTGCTAGAAGCCACAGGATTCAAACTCGCCGAGGGAGGATGGTAGGTCGTTCCGGCGAGAATGGACGAGGCCAAGTCCGACGGCGCGAAGGCCGGGTCGTGGTAGAGCGTGTGGTCTGCGGAGCCGTCGCCAGGGCGAGCTTGGGTCGTGTCAGTCCTTCAGGTCCCATACCGTCGCAGTGAGCTGTCAGAAGACAAGCGGAGCGCACCCAGGTAGTAAGTCTCGGACGTCATCCTCGCAAGCTCTCCTATTTGATTGGAGCAGCGAAGCGAGCTCTGATCGAGATGGCAGCTCGGAGGAAGGACGCGCTTCGACCTCGAGCTCCCCGCTCTGGCCGGCTGGAGCTCGATCGGCTCCTGACGGCATCCTTGCATCCCCTCAGTTCGCCTTATCGCTCGCTCCATCATACGGCCCGTCAGTAAGACTCTTATTGCTGGCTTCCTGCTCGCTCTCGCTTCCTTTACCTACCTTCTCTCGCCCGTCCGGTCGCCCTCTTTGTCGAGCCGCTTGTCTCCGCCGCACTCGCCCCTTTTTCGCCTGACCAGCATGGCCCCCCTCACTTTCCTCACCGTCGCCCCCAAGGCGAAGCACACCGCGACCGTCATTTTCGGTAAGCAGCTTCTTAAACCGGCAGGATATTCGTACTGCGCTGATCTAGCATCGCGTCTCTACAGCCCATGGCCTCGGCGACTCCGGCGCAGGCTGGCTCCCAGTCGCCCGGATGCTGAGCTCGGCTCTCCCGCACGCACGTCGACTTCTTCTAGAGTTGCCCTTTCCCTTGCTCGTACTGATCTGTACCTACCCTACTACTGTGGTTCACGCTAAACAGATCAAGTGGATCTTGCCCAACGCTGTGAGTTGGTCATCTCATTCGTCCTTGTCGAGCCTACAAACAAGCTGATGCTCATCTGCGTCGTTCTGCGACAGCCTGAAATCCCCATTACCCTCAATGGAGGCATGGCCATGCCTGTGAGCTGTCCCTTTGTCAAGGAAACGGCGACTGCCATTTCCCTTCGTCCCTCATAGCTGACTATTGGCGAGTCTGCAGGGCTGGTTTGACCTTGCGTCGCTCGACAAGCTGACGGACCCGGCTCACGAGGACCGTAAGGGTCTCGTCGCATCGGCCAACGCCATTCAGGCGCTCGTCGCTCAACATTCGCTCGACCTCGATCCGAAGCGGGTCGTTATCGGTGGCTTCTCGCAGGGTTGCGCAATTGCGCTCCTTGCCGGCCTCACGAAGGGCACCGACGGCCGGGAGAAGGAGATCGAGCGTAACCTTGCCGGTGTCGTCGGTTCGTTCAGGCCGGATGATTCTCTGCTGAGGCGCTTCAAGCTGACACTGTCCGCTTCCGTATTGGCGCTCGGATGATAGCACTGTCTGGCTGGCTTCCCCTCCGCACGACGATCAAGGAAGAGCTTCACGCGCGGGCGACCGGAATTCCTCTCTTCTGGGGTCACGGCCGAGCGGACCAAGTCGTTGCCTACAACTGTACGTGTAGCTGCAAAAGAACCATCGCACCCTGCTTTTCTAAGCTGACGACCACCGCGAGGCTGCTTCAGTCGGCAAGCGCTCGACCGACGCTCTCGTTGAGGACCTAGGACTCTCGCGGGCTGAGGGTGTCGCCGGCAAAGGTGTTCGCTTCGAGTCGTACGCAGGACTTGGTCACGGCAGCTCGCCTCAGGAGCTCGAGCACCTCAAGGCCTGGTATGCCTTGTCTCTTCATGCGTGTAGGCTAAGCTCGTTTCGGGGCTGACCTTCGCGGTCCAACTCCCGCAGGCTCGCCGAGGTCCTTCCGCCGCAGTAGTATCTGCCGTCAATGCAGATGCTGTCTTTTAGTCCCTCGCAGTCTCTAGAGCAGAGTACTAAGCAGCAACCGAGATGTCGAGCGAGTGGTGACCAGCGCGAGGACGGCGCGCAGATTGTTGTTCGGCTCGCAGCCCCCCCCCCCCCCAGGATGCTGGTTTCGCTTACACATTCTGTAGCGCTCATGCCTAAGTCAGTCCTGACAGCGGAAACACCAGGGCAGCACACTCACAGCCGGTCACTGTTTGTTCGCCCCTTTGGTGCTCTCGACTTGCTTGCCGGTGCCGGACGACCCGTCCTTGAGGCCGTGGGCACGGCCGTCGGCCTCCATCTGCTTGAGCTCAGTACGGACTTCGAGCTCGGTCGCCTTCTTCGGCCGCTCGGCTGCGTCCCAGCCGTCAAGCGGGGTCTTCTTCTTGGGCGCGGATGTCGAAGTCGGGCCAATGGGCATGGCTGGTGAGCTCGGGCGAGTGTTGGTTGAGAGGGTCAGCGAGACAGCCTGAGCCGTCGCTGCGCCATCGCATACGCGCTGCTGGCCGCTGCAAACGCAACCCATCCCTCCCTTACAGCCGTCGCTTGCTCGCACACTCACAGCCTCCGTCAATCAAGCAAGCATTTGCGATCGAAACAGCGCATGCTGCGGCCTGCGGTAAGGCCCAGACGCTCTGGCGTCCGATGGGCCTCTCATTGACGGGACCATCTCTTACCCGCAGATGGCGATGACGCGCAGGCTCAGCCCCGGCGCTGCGCTCACCAACCAAGCCGTTGCCTTCCGCTTCGCTTCACTCCCCCCGAACACCGACCTGCACAACCTACGAGACCCATCTCTCATCATGTCTTACGCCCCTCACCTCGCCGACAACGTCGATCACCCCGAGCCCGAGCCGCTGCCAGAGTCGCTTAAGCTCGAGAACATGCCCTCCGAGGACGACGAGACGACCCCGTCGAAGCCGGCTCCTTCGAAGCCTGCCGCCTTGTCGACTTCGACGCCCTCCCAGTCAACTCCCGCGACCTCGGCCGTCTCGAAGCCCTCGACGACGTCTACGGCCTCGGCCTCCGCTCCTGCTCCCTCGACATCGGCTGCTGCGTCATCGTCGGCTCCAAAGTCAACCTCGTCGTCGTCGGCGCCGGCACCGTCAGCTGCCCTCGATTCGATTGCGGGCGGAGGCAGCGACATCTTGACTAAGGCACAGGAGGTGCGCCCTTGATTCATTCTCTCGACACTTGGAGATGCTGGCTGAACTACTGCGCGACAGACTGCCGCCCCCTACATCAAGTCGGCCCAGGACGCTGCTGCGCCATACCTTGAGAAGGGCAAGGCCTTCGCCGGCGACGTTGTCCAGAAGGTACGCCCTACAATCACCGTTACAATAGCTCCTGCCCTGACCAACGACCTTGCATATGCCTTCGCAGGCTGGCGAGACGTACGAGGCCGCCAAGGCTCGGGCCGACGCTGAAATCGCGAAGCAGCGCGGCGTCGCTGCCGACGCAAAGGTGCGCCATCTCACGTCCGGGTCCGGAACCAAGCGCGGCGGACCCGTCTGACGTTCTCTCTCGCCTAATTCGATGTAACAGGAGCAGACTGCCAAGGCTGCCGACAACTTTGCTGCCGAGGCCAGCCAAAAGACGGATGCTGCTGCCAAGGAGGGCGGCGCCAACCTAGAGTCAGCCCAGACCTATCTCGCCGGACTCGCTCAGAATGTTACAGTGCGTGCCGCTGCTTGTCGCCGAAAAGGTAAGAAGTAAGACAATTGATCCGTCTACGCCCTATTGCCATTTTTGCAGGAGACTCTCACCAATCTGACGCACAAGCTCGATGACAGCACGGCGACGGCCTCGCACCCAGGCGTCGTCACCCAGGCCTCGTCGCTCATCTCCTCCGCCGCGGAGTTCGTCCAGGCCCATCTCCCGGCTACGACCGGCGAGGCTGTTCAGAAGACTGAAGCGACCGGCACAGCTGTCGCTGACGCTGCCCGCTCAAAGGCCGATGAGGCTGAGATTACCGACGCTCTACGCGAGCTCGCTCAGGGCGGCAAACAGTCGCTCACCAACGCTGAGGGTACTGTTATCGGCGAAGTCAAGCGGCCGTGAGAAGCTCTTTGCAACGTCTTGCACTTTCCGTCCAGTCAAGATGGTAACCTGCGTGGGTGCCATCCTGCCTTCTATCCATCCGTTCTCGACGACGATCCGGTCCCTGTAGCCCATCCCTTGCTTGATCTTCGCCATTGTGATTAATTAATCTTCACCCAAAACAAAAGAACAGCGGGTGCCCCAACGCGTGGTCTGCAACTGAATTAAGCTGCACTGAGCTCCCTTGTCGTTCGTCCATCTCCTGATTTTTCTTGAGGATTTGTTTATATATTGTGTTGGTCCTCTCAACATCACAACCTAGCTTTCTAGCTGGTCGGGGATTTAGCTCAGTTGGTAGAGCGTATGCTTAGCATGTATAAGGTCACGCGTTCAATTCGTGTAGTCTCCAACAGCTCTCACGAGCGTCACTTTTTGTCTCAACATGAACCACCAAAGGGTTCGTCAATCCTATCTGTTCGCTCTGGCCTGCCTGCTCTCTTGTCATGAGGTCGAACGGAGGCACGTACAGAGTGGAATGCGCAATGGCGCCCACATTTCGTCGAGAACCACAACGAGCGCCTCTCTTAGGGGAGGGAACATCGAATCGGTGTCGGCGTGGCGTGAGTACAAGTGATGAAAAGTGATGGGGGCGGATGCAATTGTATGTGTGTGAGGGGAGCTGAATCGTGAGAGGCTGAAGCGGCTGAGGAAGTTACTTGAGAAGGCGCGGGTAGATTCGAAGGGAGCGTTGGGCGGGTGTGTGCTGGGTCGTGGGCTCGTGGAGCTTGTGTAGTAAAGTTTCTTCGTGTGATGGGAACGGAAAGGGGAAAAAAGACGAGAGGGTCCGGAGAGGAGGTCGTGATCGTGGCCGGCGTTGCAGGGCTGCGCCAACCGATGGTCTTGGGAAATGCTAGCTCAGGGCAGTTTAGATGCGGAGAGGGCCGCCAGTGTTGACGCGCGGGTAGACGAGGCCGGGCGGAGGCGGCGGGTAGGCCATGTAGGCCGCGATCGGCTGCTGCTGCGGGAGTTGGGCCAGCATCGGTGAGGCGGGGTGGGCGAAATGAAATTGCGGCATCTGCACCGTCTGCTGCTGCTGCTGCTGCTGCTGCTGCTGCTGCTGTTGCTGGAGCAGCTGCTGCTGCTGTTGGAGCTGCTGCTGTTGCTGTTGGAGCTGCTGAAGCTGAGCGGTCCGCGAAAGGGGGTGATCGGCACCGGGAATGACGCCGATATAGGGCCCGCACAGGACGGGCGTGATAAGCGTCGACTTGAGAAGAACGGCGTAAAGCGCGCCCGCAAGCGCGAGGTCCTCGGGCGAAGCGACACCCGACTCCAGGACGTTGGCAATGACTGAGGCTGCACCCTGGAAGGTGATGAGTGTGTCCATCTCAAGGCCAGTCAAGTCCGCTCGGGTGAGGATCGACATGAGGTAGAGGCTGAAAGAGGCAGATGAACGGTCAGCAACATTGTGCTTTCGGGTCAGGTGTCGATCCGAGAAGATGGCAGGAGACTGACAAGGGGAACGACTTCCGTTTGATGTACGACTTTTTGGTCGAGAAGGCCGCCTGGCAGAGCGCTAGGATGCCCTGAAGCGTGCGGGCGTCGTAGGGCTGGATCTCGCGCTGAAGCTCGAGCGCGTTAGAGATCTGCAGCAGGACGTCCGTTGACCTTTGTCAGCAGGATGGGATGGGAGATGGACGAGACGCGAGGCACGCACAGTGATGGTGACGGGGCGGGCACGTTTGCCCTCTCCGAGGACAGTCGACTGGCAGCACTTGATGACGGCAGCGGCAGCCTTCTTCGATATGACTTCGACGAACTGCAGGAGACAGTGTGGCTACGTCAGCTACGACCTCGTTCACCCCGTCATGATTTTGTGCTGCTAGTGACGCACGAAGAAGTCCTTGGTCTTGCCATCGGCCGGGTGGATGAGAAGGTGGATCGGGTGCGGATTCTGAGCTGGTTCGGGAAGCGCGCCTGCGGGCAGGAACTTGACAATCATATCGGGCGTGACGTCCTGGCGAAGAAGAAGGCCAATAATAAGGGATGTCAGCGTCACGTTGAAACAGCGGCCAAGACAGCAGAGGGTATGTAGAGTTAAGGTGAAAGGGGGTTCAGACGTGAATAAAACTTGAAGTCAGCGACCGATCCTCCCGTGAAGGGAGGCCGGGCTCAGCTTCATTAAATCAGTTTGTTGTAGTTTTTGGTTGCTCATCAGACTATGTGACCCGGTGCAACATGCGCTGAACCAGGTACATGCGGAAAATGACAAGGAAAGCAAGGCAGAGCACACGGAGATGGTGAGGAGAGGACGCACCCAAGACGCATTGTCAAAACGCAGCAGGACCGGCCTGCCGTCGTCCTCAATCGTACCTGCGGCGTCGCCAGCTGTGTTTTGAACAGTCTTCGCCACAGGCGACCCGGAGACCTCAACATCCTTTGGTTTGGATGTAAGATGGAGCGTCTTGAAGTCTTCGACCGTCGTCGTGCATGCCGGGCAGCGCATGACACCGCCGGCAACATCGCAGACGACGCTGAGAATACATGAAGAGAAGATCACGATCAGTGACGGTCGCTGGGGTTCGGTAAGAACATATGAGCACTACGGTCGACGTACTTCATTCCGCTCGTAAAGCTACGAGAGATGCCGTCACAAGACGTCAGTGGCCGTCGCATCATAAGCTATACGCGTCGTAAAACTTACCACTTGCGGCAGACCGAGCAGCCGCAGGGAGAAACCTTGACCCCTTGCTTGATGATGACGTCCTCGCAGCTACCACACGTCCGTGTAGTCGTCAGGTCTTCCTCAGGTGTGGCGGGCGTAGCGTTGACGGTCGACGCCGGTGTCGCCCGCCGGACGGCCTTCTCAATCGCAGCGCCAACGCCAGCTTCGAAGGACGCCTGCCGATCGGAAGCTGTGGCGTTGATTGACATGGGCGAGAGCGCCCGTCGGTTGGACTGCCACGTCGCGCCGGGCCGAACAGTGGGTGCCGCCGTTGCGGGTGCCGCACGGCCAGCCAGCTTGTCAGCAGTCGCGGCTGATGGCTGGGGCGTGAGGAATTTGGCAGCGGTCGGTGGTGACTGAAACCCGGCCGTCTGGCGCTCGGGCGTCCTGCGGGCTGAGATTGAACCTGCGAGCAGATAGAAGCGGCTGAGGTCAGTCGCGGTCAGCGACGTCAAGTGGCAATCAGGACGCACCCTTGCCGTCGTTGTCGGCACGGTCGACGACGTTCTCGCCCGTGTGCGTGTGCGTCGAGTCGTCCCTGACGCTCTGCAGCCGGAGGCGGCGGACGCCGTAGTCGACGTCATCGACCGTCGGGCCAGTGTTCTCGCCGTCGTCATTCTCGTCGTCATCACCAGCCTCTCTGACCTCAATTGGAGTGGCAAAGGTGGTGCTCGAGAGGCTGGTCCGGTGAAGGGGCGACGTGTGGTGGCGCGAGTGGGACTTGGAGGGCGTAGTCGTCGCCGGAACGAGTCGGCCCTGCTGCTTGGCGCCGCGCGGGACGTAGCGGAGGAGGGGCGTGCCGGGCGTGATGGGGAGCGATGGTGCAAGACGAGACGACGCGCCTGTCGAGGGAGTGTCGCCGACGTCAGAGTCGAGGCCGGGGGTCGACTCGAGGTCGTGGACAGTCTGCGAGGGTCGAGGGCGGTGAGGTACGGTCAGCCAGCCGTGCGAGACCCAAACAAGCGAATGGCGGGGGGGGGGGCGGAGCGCGAAGCTGAGCGAGCAAGCCCCCCCACCCTCCATCAGTCTCAATCGGCAGACTGAAAAGGACTGAAGTACATACGTCGTTGTCATTGCTGTCGTCGGCGGCAGACGATTGCTCGCTGACGGTCCGGCGGCGGACCTTCATCGCGGGCGTCGCGTAGCCGGTCGTGCTTCGGACCCTCGGCCGCCAGGACCCGCTGCCATGGGCCGGGTGGCGCGCGCTGCTGGAACTCGCACCGGCACGACCGCCGGCCGTCGGGACTTGGGCAATCGAGGTGGGGTGCTGACCGTTGGCACCACTGTTGGTCGAGGAGGCGCGAGCGGCCGGGCGGGCGGGTGTCGCGGGCTGCATAGCGGCTGAAGGGGGGGCGGGACGAGGAGGGGGAGGTTGCTTGCCGGGGTAAGGGGAGCGGGCCTTGACCGAGGTTGTTTGACGTGAGGTCGCTTGGGGCTTGGCCGACGGAGAGAAGAGTCGAGGGGGGTTGCTGAACGACGGACGAGGGGTGGGAGCGCTGGTTGGCTGGCTTGCTTGACGGGGTGGCCGGTGCAGGGCAAGATGGCGCCGCCGAAATCGGCCTTTGAGGGCGAAGTCACACGCGTCTCATTACCATTCTTTTTCTTTCCAGCCCGCCCCCTCCGCAGTCGACCACCCTTTCACACGGACAGGGCACCCCTTTCACACGACGCGCAGGAGAGCACGCTCGTCAGGAACGGCGTCCGGCGACAGTCTTTCGTTACGGTCATCACAGGTCGTCGCAGTCCACATCCTCCTACCAGCCCTCAGTCCTCTTGCCAGGCGACCTCGCCCCGGCCCCAGCGCTCGCTCCAGAGTGCACGCTTGTGGTAGACCTTGCGCGCGGCCTTGAAGTCTCTGACGAATTCTTCCAGCTGGCGAGCCTGGACCTGCTCAGCCGTGTCGACGGGGATTAGACGAGGGATTAGCACCAAGGTGTCAGTCGAGTCGCGCGCGAGAGGATCGGTGCCTGGGGCGCTGTGACTGCGGACGTACGCTCTTGTCCTGCGAAATTGAAACCGGATCGGCTCCTGGCAGCGAGGGCGTATCGGCTCGCGAGCCCTCGATGTACGCCGACGCGAGCGCCTCAGACGTGTCGTCCTGCTGGCCCATAGCATGCCGCAGTCGGAGTGACAGGAAGTTGGGAGAATAGCGCTGCGCGACAGAGAACGTGTCGTGTGCGAGGGATCGTCAGGACAGACTCTGGTAGCACAAACTTTGATAGTCCCAGGATGATTTTTGGCTAGCGAGCAATCGCACCTGGTAAGCCGACGCCTGCTGCCGTTCGATGTCGCGCCAGCGGGCTTTAAGCTCATGAGCCTCGGTGAATGCGACCATCGTCTCAGACCGGAGTTGCTCGAGTTCCGGCCGCATGGCCAGATTTCGCTCTAACCAGAAGCAGGCAAGGCGAGGGACAGTCAGCCGAGGGGTCATCCGACCGAGAGTGACCGCCGCGCGTACCTGCCAGTGCCTCGTTGTCGCGCTCGATGGCCTCGATCTCGCGCAGGAGCTGATCGACCTGCGGCAGCGTATGGATGAACGCCTGCTGGTAAGGTTCGTCCGTCAGAAGGTCCTGAAGATCATCTCGTCTGCAGGTTATAGAATTAGCAGGAAGAGTCAGCTTCATCCGGGTGTCTAGATGTGAGGGACGGACGAGAGCGCCTGCGCCTGAGGGAAGGCCTGCAGCAGTGGCGTCGCGGCCAAGCTGGACCCTGAGCCTGACGCCACCGGCGACGGGGCCGGGGGAGCTCCGAGAGTCTGCATACTTGAGGAAGCCTGTGAATGATGGGGAGAGGGACGGAGGCGAGGGGGGGTCGTCTGCGAGATGGCTGTACGAGGGCAGCGACCGTCGGTCGCCGCAGTTGGCCGAAGCGCTCGCCTCTCCGACAACGTAGCTGCCGACGCCGACCTACCTCCTGACCAGTCCCTCTTGACCCTCCTCTTCGGCATTTCCAAGGACAGAGACGGCCAGCATGTCCAACCTCGTGCGAAATCCTGGTTGTCGTCTGAGTTGTCGCTGCTTCGCCTTAGAGCTGCTGCTGACCGCCTTCTCGCGCCTTCGCGCCTTCGTGAGCAGTATATCTATGAGCCGGCGACGAACGGCAAGGTCGTCATACATACGACCATGGGTGACATCGAGGTGCGGCTGACCTAACGAGCTCTCTAATCAAAGTCATCAGGACTGACTCCTGAGCTGCGTGCTCGTTCAGGTCGAGCTCTGGTCTAAGGAAGCACCTAAAGCGTGTCGCAACTTCCTAGCGTTCGTCCTTCCGTGGTCTGCCTGCCGGCAGCTGAGAATGCGTGCTGACCCCGCTTTGGTCGGCCCCGAAGGCTCATCATGTCCGTTCAAACTTCATTTGCCACAGCAGTCCGTGCGAAGCTGATGCGCGTTAGATACCTCTTCACAGGGAGGGCTACTACGAGAATTGCATCTGTGCGGTTGTCCTGCCCGAGCTCTCCCTCTTGAGCGCAGCACTGACCATCCCTTACCCGACTCACATGCAGTTCACCGTATTGTCGCAAACTTCATCGTCCAGACTGGTGACCCAACAGGCACCGGCCACGGCGGAGAGTCTTTCTATGGTGGTGCGGCTCCTTGGAAGCAACGCGGCCACGCGTCTTATAGCAGCACGGCTGACCATCCCGGTTGGCGCACAGAACCTTTCGAGGACGAGCCTCACCAGCGGCTCAAGTTTTCGCGTCGCGGCCTAGTCGGCATGGCCAACGACAACGTGCGTAATTCAAACCGGTCGCAATTCTTCATCACGCTCGACCGGACGGATGAGCTTCAGAACAAGCACACGATCTTCGGCAAGGTCGCCGCCGACGGCAACACCATCTTCAACGTCATCAAGATTGGCCAGTCCGAGGTCGGGCCGGACGACAGGCCGGTCTACCCGCCCAAGATCAAGAGCATCGAAATCCTCGACAACCCTTTCGAGGACATAGTCCCGCGCATCACCGCGGCTGAGCGCCGCAAGCAGGAGCAGCGCCGGCGCGAATCGGCTCGCGAGCAGCGCGAACGCGAAGAGCGCAAGAAGGTCAAGAAAAAGTGAGGCGGTGACTGAAGCCTTCAGCACACAGTTTAGGCGTTGACGACCTTCGCTCGCCGCAGGAACACGAAGGTGCTCAGCTTTGGCGACGAGGCGGAAGAGGAGGAGGCTGAGGCAGCCAGGGAGAAGAAGAGCCTGATCCGGCCCGACAGTACGTGTGCATAAAATCACTGGCTGCCAGGCGAGCGAGGCACAGCTGATCCTTCCGCCCTGCGTGATAGTGGACACCGCTGCGCCCGAGTCGATACCATCCTTCGAGTCACTCCCGGCGCCGCCGCAACCAATCGCTTCGGCCAGCAGGAGCCGGCCCTCGCGAGAGGACGACGGCGATGATGCTGAGACTTATGTACCTGACCTGTCCAAAGTTCGGCAGAAGAAGGAAGAGGAAGCTAGCTCGGCCGCGTACGTGACGACCGTCTGCGCCCTGAAACCGACCACATCTCCTGACCTTGTTGCTGTCTCGTTTGTAGATCTAAGCGGCAACAGGAGATTGCAAAGATGGAGGCCGATTTGCGCAAGATGTCGCGCCGACGGTCGGGTTCGCCTGATTCGGCTGATGAGAAGGAGGCGAAGCGGCGCAAAGGCCCGTCCGTGCTCGAGGCCGAGCTCGCTGCCTACACTCGCGGGCGCTCAGCCAAGGGCAAAGGCAAGGGAAAGGACGAGGACGACATCCTTGCCGCACTGGGCCTGTTCAGTAAGAAGCTTTCTGTTGCGCCGAAAGAGAAGGCGTCGACATTTACTGGTGACAGCGCCGACGCTCCCGACGAGAATGATGTCCAGACCGGTGAGGGTCTCGACGTCGACGACGACTTGGATTGGATGGGGCACAAGCTCGTCGAGGTACGGACTGGCCAGGACGCCGAGGTATCACGACGTGCCGAGGCCGACTACGAGGTGCGCCCTGACCCTGCTCTTATGCTTGAGTGTTCCTGCAAACTGATCTTCCTCTCTATCTGACTGGCCAGGTCATCGACACCCGGACCGACAAAGGACGCGGCCATATCGAGCCTGGGCGCAGCGGGGGAGGCGCGCCTCGAGGTCCTCCAAGCCGGAGCGGCGACGGCAGAAATGGAGCCGATCGCGGGGGGCGCGGTGGCCCTCGTACGGCTTACAACGTTGGTCGCGGCGGCGGGCGAGGGGGAGGGGGAGGAGGCGACGGCGGTAGACGGCGCGGTTGGGATTGAGGACGCCATGACCTTGGACGTTACATTTCGCGAATACAACATGCCCGTGAGCTGGACGGTTGCTAATGGGCGCGTGTGATGTGATCGTCCTCTGCTCTGCGGGTCGTTGGAGTTGGCCAAGGCTGACTGCGCCGGCAGCGGCATGACGTTTCCGTGCGGGAGCCTGCCTCCGGCCGCCCCTTCTTAAGCCGCTTTGCTTTCTCCGAGCCCTAGTCTCCTTCCTACATCACAACCCTCTTTCAGCCTTTCCTTCAACCAAGAACTCACTTGCAGCTTAACCAACATGGGATTCACCGACTCGACCGACACCGAGGGCAAGGCCAACGAGAAGATGTGCGTCCAAGGCGCGCAGCCGTCTGTCCCGACTCGGAGCTTGAAGGGCTGACGACCATCTCTCTCCCTCGTCCATCTTCCTTCCGACCTGCCAGGTACGGCGGCAACCTCAACGCCTTCGACTCGAAGGTCAACACGAACGTGCCTCAGGGTACGTCGGGCGTCATGCCCGAGTCAAACCCGGACTTTAGCACTGGCCCGTCGAGCTCGCAGTGCGTCGCTGTCGTTGGATCGATTGCAGCCTTCATACACTCATGCTAACCGTCCTTTTGTCTGGTTCTTAAAGCGTCACCGAAGGAAAGCCCGTCCGATCGTCTGACGTCGACGTCTCGATTGGCGACAAGAACACTGGCGGCACGACCTTCTCTAGCAACCAGGATCAGCGCGCCGGTACTTCCCACCTCGACCCCGGCCACCCTATCAACCCTGACCGCGCCGACGCCGGCAAGAAGGATTACTCGCCCGTCGACAAGCTCCTTTCGAAGATTCCTGGAGTCCACCCCTCGGGCGGCGCGTAGATGCTCTTGCAGGGCAACTTTTATGACAGACTGTATCGATTCATCATGCCATTTTTAACCGATCATCTGACAGTCTCGTCAGCGTGCCTCTGAGCGAAACGCTCAGCTCTCTGAGACCCTTCAACATCTGAGGGCAATGGTCATGCCGCCCGTCGTCCTTCTGAGTCTGGAAGAGATGGAGCGATGAAGGGCCACCGGAAGTTGTGTTTCGAATGGCTTTCCGAAGAAGCCGATGGACGCTCGCTGCAGGCGGGAACGACCAAGGTGCCCGTATCATTCTCCCCCGGCCACCTGAGTGCCCGTCACCGGAATGCTTATTACAACAATTCGCACCTGACCAGGCTTTATGCTTTCAAAATAGAGCATAGATTTTCGCTGCAGATCATTCAAGACTGGCAGAATGGGCAATGCCCGGCGCAAACGGCAAAGCTTTGAGCCAGTGCCAAAGAAGGGGTTGGCTAGGCCGACTGCATGGCCGACCGGGTCGCTAGCACCGTGGTGTGGTGAAAGCCAGGTCCGAAGAGGCGGGCCGAAAGCAACCAGCGGTTGCGTCGGCGAGCGCTGGACCGGACTACAAGGCAGGGCTAAAGCCGGCTGGAGGGTGACGCGTATTGCAGCGTCTGACCAAAGGTCGCTCCTATGAAGGAATACTTGAAAGTTGAGTTGCGCCAGAGGCCAATTGGTGGAAGGCTTCTTGACGGTGCTTTGACTCGCTTAAGGAAGATCAGAGTGGCCAAGCGAGGGCGAGACCGAGCGACGGTGGAAAGGGCTCTCCGGCGACCGGATGAGGGTTGACGACCGAAGACGCATGGGGATGGGCGTGCTCTCGGGGGTAGGCCGGTGGTGCTGCAGCGTCAGGACGTTGAGGCGAGCACGGGTGGGCTTGGTCGAGCGACCGGCTGAGAGGAAGAAGACAGGAGGGCAAGTCAGCAGATGCAGTGTGCGAGGGCTTGCGAACGAGGAGGGAATGACGCACCAGTTGAGCCGGCGGCGGGCGCAGATCGCGAAGGGAAGGTGGCGGGCATTGTTGAAGTGAAAAGAGGCTTGGGCCGGAAAGGGTTGAACTTCGAAGGAAGGCTAGCTGGCTCTTTGGGTTGAGTGGTGCTTAAGTGGCAGGGTGAGGGAAAGACGTCAACATCCTTGTCCAGCCCTCGCTCCTTCTTGTAGGCAGGCTGCCCTTTCTTCCTACGATGGCCTGGCGAGCTGGTGCTGGCTGGATCGGAGGATGGCCAGCGGCGACGGCGACGGCCCATCGGCGCATCGGTCGACCACGCCTTGACCGCGTGAAACCCACGCGGGAAGGGCGTCATTTGGGCGATCGAACCTGATGATCACCCGGGCCTAGTCTCCTCTTGGGGACGGAAGCCAGGGCCCGGCCTTGATCGTCCGTGCCGCGCCGATGAGCTACGCTGGGCGCCGCGCAAAGGTACGCACGCCTCGCGACGCGAGGGCGACCAAATCCCCGGCTTCGTCGGCTTCGGGATCTGGGCAACGAAGGCACTGCAGGCATCGGGTGTATCCAGCGCGCTACGCGTCTGAACAGGACCTTCTGCATGGACCAATGCTCGCCTCCCTCGTGATGATGATGGAATAGCGACGAGTCCCAGGTAGGACATAGCTGACAAGTGGGCGCGTAGAGATGACATCTAAGAGGCAGTGACGGCCGCCGGCGTCGGGCCTGGCACGTCAGCAGCCAGGAGGAGGCTCAGCGCTTGCCGAAGGAGCGAGGCAATCTCGTCTCTTGAGCTGGCGGACCCCTCGGGCATACCGATCTCGACGTCTTCGAGCGCGTCCGCTAATGTCGACCGAGCATTTGCGGCTTTGAGCGCCGCTGCGACAGCAGCATCGCCAGCGTTAGCCTCGAGGACGCCAACGAGAATTACCGCTGCGCGATGGACAAGTCCGGGGTGGGCTGCGCTCGTCACAGATGTGACTGATGGCTCGCCGTCATCTTCCGAGCTCGTCGAAGGGAGCAGGAGCTCGAGCAAGGACTGGATTGGGCGGTCGGGTCCCTCCTTGCGGATGAGCATCAGTCGACAGGCCGTTGGTGATGAGGCTAGGGTCGCAAGTGCACCAGATGCAGCCAGCTGGGTCGGCACGTCCGAAACCGTTGAGAGGGCAAGCAAGATGTGCAACCGTTTTTCGGCCGGTCGGGTTGACACTGATTGCTTTGTCGCCGGTTCCGCGGGTGATCCTACCGCGCCAGACCAGGCAAGGAAGACGGCCTCGGCGGAAAGCAAATTGCACAGGAGTTCGGTTGCCGCCCGACGGACCATAGCGTTCTCGTCGAGCATGAGGTCTTCCATTTTGCTAACGATGGCACGATCCTGGAAAGCAGCTATGCGCTCGGCCATGGACGAGTCGACCGAAGCGATATTGGTGAGCGCCATCAGCGCCTCGAAGCGTTGCAAAAGGGACGACGCCTCGTGCAAGAGCAGCATGGCGAGCGGTCGAATAGTGTCCGCCGCAGAGGATGAGGCTGAGGGGCCAAAGACGACGAACGGCGAGGTTGTGATGAGCAGCTTGGCCAGAGCTTGAAGAGCCGGCAGCGTCGCATCGAGCGTTGATGGAGGACTAGACGTCGGAGATGAGGGTGTTACAGGCAGGACAAGGAGCGACGAGCTGAGCGCCAGAAGGGCCTTGGCGCCTCCAGCCTTGATGATGGTTGCCCGCTCGGCCTGGACGTGGACGAGGGCAAGGAAAGCCCTTCCAACCGTCTCACGCACCGCTCGGCTCTCGCTCCGGCTGAGGGAGACGAGGACAGCGACGACACCGGCATCAAGCAGCCGCTTATTCCGTCGAGCCACGACTGTATCAGCGTCGAAAGGGTCGTCATCGGCTGGCGGTGCCTTGCCGCCCTGCTTGGCCAACGTTAGCTTGCGAAGTCGGTCGACCTGAGCGTCCTCCGTGCTGAGGATCGGCTTGTACGCGGCCAAGTTGGCGATGATGGTAGCGACGCCGTACTGGAGGGAGGAGACGGTCGTTCCCTTGACCGAGGAGTGCTCTGTTACTGGGTCGTTGAAGGCACGCGCTTTCGGCGGCGGCGGGACGATGGCGAAAACCTGTCGAAGAAAACCGGGGCTGGCCGTCAAGAGCTCCTTGATTTTGGGCCGATAAGATGTGAGTGCAAGACCCTCCACCGCATCGATGACGGCTTTGGGCTGCGAGCCGGCGTTCGGAACGGCCGACGTCTCGACGATGCCCTTCAGAACGACAGCTAGCCGCTCGTCGCTGCTACTGAGTAATGCTTCGTCCTCGGCCGCTGCTGGGTCAGCGGTCGCCGCCGGGCTAGAGCCTTCTACCCCCTCGGCCTTGCCCCGAGAGAGCTTGGCTAGCGCAACGGTGGCCGTGGCACGGAGGCCGGCGTGCAAGCTGCTCGACGACGACTGTCGGGCGAGGGTCGCCTTCCAGTCGCAACCTCCCGAGAGCAGGACCGTCCGACCCTCAGCCGAGTTGCAGATTTGGCTGACGAAATCGGCCAAGGCGAGAGCGACGGGAAGTGCCGAGGGTTTGGTTGGCGAAAAAAGGTCGAGCAAGTCGAACAGGTTCTCCTGAAAGCCCGGCCTGCGGACGAGGGCAAGCGCAGCAGCCGGTCCGGTCTGGCTGAGGGCGGCAAGAAGGGCGATCGCCTGCTCGGTCGCGCGCGAGTCTGTCCCGATGAGGATGTTCTCAAGCCTGGATGCAAAGACGTCTTCAATGAGGGTTGATCCTGCCGGCTGAGCGCTTGCCAGCTGAGCGAGCACGAGGAACGCTAAAGACCGAGTGCGGGCGTCGACGTCTGGCGGGAATGCGCCGAGCAGGAGGCTTACCTCGGCCGGCTCGAGCGACGGAGAAAGCCGACCAGGTAGTGACTGGAGCAGGGCCATCATGGCGACCTCGGAGGCTTCCGGCTGAGCCTGTGTTGAGGTTCCAGCTAGCGGCGGCAGAGACAGCGAGCTGCGAGGTTGAAGGGCGTGCGCGTTGTCAGGACGGAACGGGACGAGATGGTCGCGGGGCGGATCCCTAGTCGCCTGCGTTGAGGCGACGGACGAGTAGAGCAGACGAACGGGTCATCTGGAAGCTCCTCAAGCGTCGGCATTTGCGGCAAAAGTTGTGGGCCGGGGACTAGCGGGTAGGCCAGACGGTATCGATGGGAGGTGAGTGTTGCAGGCGACAGGGGTAAAGGGGAGGCACCCGCGGGGGTCGATTTGCCCCCGACGGGACCCCCAACTCTGGGCTTGGTCATCCGGGCCGTGCGATGCGCGGTGAAAAATCCCGTCTTTTCCGCGCAGTCTTTTCCGCGCAGGCGAGCCAGCAAGAGGCAAGGGGAGGAGGCGGGCGCAGCTGCCCTCCGTCTCGACCGCCCTTGTCCCTGACGCCCTTCAACACCGCGACCGTCGACCGTCCCATCGAGGCAGCCCAGCCGCCCATCCACCTCGAAAAAGCGCGCCGTCGCATCCATCCAGCCGCCTCGCTCGCGTCTCGAAGGCATGGAGACGTCCCGCCCGCCGTCGAGCGAGCAGCACTCGGCGCCGTCCTTGCCCTTCTCGTCGCATCACCTCTCTGCGTCCGGCCGCAGCAGCCCGTTCCTCCACCCGAATCAGCAGCTCCAGCAGCAGCAGCAGCAACAGCAGCAGCAGCAGTCTGGCCAGCAGCAGACTGGTGCGATGAACGGTTACGCAGCAGGCCACCATCCGGCCGGCCAGCCGCCCCACATACGCACGCACTCGGCCAACGCGGCTTTCACCCTCGGCGCCGGCATGGCCACGAGCCCGATCACGCCTACCGTCTCGAGCGAGCGCGGTCGGGGGGAGGACTGGGCGGCGCCCGAGCCGGTTGCCGAGCAGCAGCGCGGTGAACCGAGCGCCGACCAGCAGCAGGACAACGCGCCGCAGCACGAGAGCGCGGGCGACGAGCAGCAGCAGGCCGGCACGAGTGGACCCGCCTCCGCCGACGGCGCGTCCAACGAGCAGCTCGCCATGGACGCTTCGGTCAACGGTTCGCTCCAAGTCAACTCGGCCTGGCAGAACGCTGTCAACGGCCAGCCATCGCGGCCCTCGTCGTACGTCCCATTCTCAGCTAGTCGCCCGACCTCTTTTCTCGGGCGCGCGCGCGCGTGCTGCGCTATCGGCTCCTTTCTCCGTCGCGTCCTCCATTCTCCCACCCCTCATCCTTCCCCCCCCCCAACCGAACTGACGTTTTCCCCGCCTTTTATCGACCTTTCCAGCACCGGGACCGAGGCTCAGCAGCAGGCTGCGATGGCTGCTCAGGCACAGTACTACGCCCAACACCCGTCGCAGTTGCAGTACATGTACTATACCCAGCCGCCGGCGATGGGCGGCGCGTACGGTCAGCATCTCGCGTCCCAGCCGGTCTACTCGTCCCAGGGCTACGCTCAGCAGCAGCAGGCCTACGCGATCGAGGCTGCTCGCCAGGTCCAAGCTCAGCAGCAGCTTGGCGGCCAGCAGACGTCTTCGTCAACTAGCGTCAACGCGCATCCGAGCTCGCCCAGCTCGCACGCAGCTGCGCTTGCGGCTGTCGCTGCTGTCGCCGCCGGCCAGATGCCTCTTGCCAATCAGGTTCAACAACAGCAACAACAGCAGTCCAGCGCCGCCGTTCCAGTGGGAGGTGCGCAGTACTACATGCCCTACGCATACGGCGCAACACAGGGAGGGGCTCAAGCACCAATGTACCACTACGTCTCGGGCGTCGCTGGCTACCCGAGCGTCTACCCGCAACCGCTCTACCGGCCGCCCTATCCGACCTCGGCTCTCGCGGCATCGCACTCGCAGCCGCTGATGGCCGACGCGCTGCAAAACGTGCCGGACGAGGCCGGTCCGTCGAGTGCCAATCACGCGGCTTCAGACGCTGGCGGGTCTGAGTACAGCTCGATTCTCGGCGCGGCTGAGCATGAGCTCGACGCCGACGAGCAGGAGGCGGAGAAGCCCACTCCAGCACCGGCCCGGACAGCCAACTCGTCGCGCAAGGGCAAGCGCAAGGCTACGGCGGCGGCTGAGAAGCGGTTGAGCAACGAGGACCGGCAGGAGGAGATCGAGATTCCGGCGCCCCCGCCCGAGAAGATCCTAAAGATGCCGGTCGAGGCCAAGGTATCGAAGAAGCGGCCCAAGCGCAAGCGTCCTCCGGGCAGCCAGGCCGGCAAGGAGAAGAAGCACGGCTGCTCGCACTGCGGCCGGTCCTTTGCTCGCGCATATAACCTCAAAGTACGTGACTGCCCTATGGCCAAGTCGTCGGACCATCGCGAAGTCGCTGATCTTTAACTAAGCTCGCCCCTCCTCAGACGCACGAGGAGACGCATCTGATGGATCCTCCCAAGCCGTACGTGTGCGAGCACGACTCGTGCAACCACAAGTCGTTCTCGCGCTCGCACGATCTCATCCGGCACCGCGGCTCAGTCCACAACGAGGGTCCGGCTGCGGGCAAGCCCCCTCAGAAAAAGACGCGACCGCCTAAAAAGAAGCTTTCAGGGGGTCGCTATGACATGGGCGACGGCACACTGGGGAGCGCCCAGGGTTCGAGCCTTGACCATGACGAGAACCACTACGCCGACGAGAGCATGACAACCCAGGCCCACGACGACCACCAGGGTCTCGATCACGATGACGACGGCGGACATCACCTCGCCGATGGAACCGAGATGGTCCACGACGAGGGCCACCTCGACAACCATACCGATGACGGCGGCCTCGGCGGCATGCAGTACGACCCGGCGCTTATCGAGCCGGCGCTTTTTCATTCCGGTGGGGACGACGGCGCGTCTGTAGACCCCGGTGCCAACATGTTCGGCCACCAAGACGTCAAGCCTGGAGGCTCGGTGGCTGGCTACTATCCGGCCGTCGGAGACGCAACCTTTGGCGGCGACGAATCTGGCGCAGGGGGTGGGACGGAGGGCCAGGAAGAGGGCGAGGTCGAGCACGCCCTGGCTGTCTAAAGCGACCCAATTGTGCGGCAAGAGGCTCCTCCGCCGGGCCTTCTAGTTTCTCTCCTACCGAGTTGTACCATTCTGTGCGCGCCTCGGCTGCGGCCGGCGCCTCCTTCTCTTTTTATCGCATTGCCATTCCAGTGCGCTTCTCGATCAAGGGCTTGAAAGGCTGGCCAGCAAAGGAAATCTCAGCGCATTATTGCGCGCCCGGGCGGTTCGTGCGCGCAAGCTTCTCGCTCGTCGGCCAGCAGCCGCTGCCTTTAAAGCGACGCTCGACCTCTTCAAAACCCACCGACCGACTTTGACCCCACGTGGCCCGCGAGCCTTTCCCGCAGCCTTTCTTCGACAACGGCTGCGACGCGCGCAGGGCATAAAGGGCCGCTAGGGCCGAACCGCGACGGTGAACAAGCAAGCGTTTGTGAAATGATACATCTGGTCACGGCGCCTCCTCAGCGGGGCCCCCGGGCCGCAAGCGGCGTAGGTGGACGCCGCCCTCCTTGAGGATGCGCGCGCTCTCTTCGTCCATTGCGTACGCCAGATTGTAGACGACCTCCTTCACACCGCTCTGGACCTGCAAGGGAGCGCGCGGCGATGTCAGCTGCACGTCGAGAGAAGCGAAGGAAAGGATGAGAGACGTACGATCTTGATGGCGCAGTTCAGGCAGGGGCATCTTCGAGGAGGTCGGCAAGCAAGTAGAGTCAGTGTGCAGCACGCGAATGACAGATGGAGCCAGCCAGTCGCACGTGTTGCAGTACAGGATCGAGTCGATGCCAATTCGCTCGCGGCCCGCCTCGAGCAGCGCATTCTCCTCGGCGTGCAGACATAGGCACATGTTAACTTCGTGTCACAGCAAGACCAAAATCAGTCGTCAGCTCTGCACGGCTGCCAACTTGCGCTGATGCGTGAAGCAGAGACGCACGACCGCCGCCTCCGACTGTGCCCGCATTGCAACGCGCGCAGCCGCCCTCGTTGCAGTTGCGCATTCCTCGCGGCGTCCCGTTGTAGCCAGTCGAGACGATGCGGTTACTCCGAACGAGCAGCGCGCCTACTCGCCGCTTCATGCAGTTGCTTCGCAGGCTGGCGAGGCTGGCGAGCGTCTGACAAACATTGGTGCGTATTCAGCCTTTGCAAACGGGTCTGAAGTACGGTCCTGAAGGAGACGGACCATGAAGTAGCGATCCCATCCTGGACGAAGGCGCTCGGTGTCGTCCAGCTTGACCTTGGCAAGATGCACATACAATGCATCGAGGTTGGCGTAGTTGTTCACTACCGCGAGTCCGACGAACGCCGTCAGGTCATTCAGCGGCGCCGGTTGCGTCGTATGTCCGTTGGCGACTGGTGCGACGTCCGGCACATGGCTGACCGATGAAGTCGGTCCTGTGCCGTACAGCAACTCATCCGACCGGAGGGCAAAGCGAGGAAGGTCATCCGCGTTCGGAGAGCGGTCGGAGACGGCGGCTCGTCTGTCCGCAAGCCGGGCCAATGTGGAGGGCGACGCGACGCGTACGTCGGTCAGCAACAGGGAGAGGTGACCGGTCGTCTGGGCCCAGACCTTACCGTTGGAAGCGGACCATGAGCCCGGCATCAACGCGGACGAGCAAAAAGCTCGGGCGCTTGCTGAATTCGTCGAGCTCCGATAGCGGCAAGGGGTCCGTTAGGACAAGATGCGTCCGCCAGTGCTGCGTCGCGAAGAGGAGCAGCTCTGACGCGTCTGAAAAGGCCAAAGACGCGCCGTCAACTGAAGATTCAGGCTTGTCGCTCTGGGACGGCACGTAAGGTGGCGACATGGTCAGCTCCGTGTACAGCTGGCACTCGGCGGCCTCATTGTTACGAAAGAGCTCTTCCTTCCCCCCAATCGAGGGAAGCAGAGGCAACTACGAACGAGCTTCAGAGAGACGCGTTGGAAGCCGCGCTCGGCGACAAGCCACCGCGCGATCTCCTTCTTGCCGCTATAGGGTAGGCCGACGAGCGAAATCAGCATGCTGCTTGACTCTGTACTTGCTTTGCTGTAGCTGAATGGAGTCGGCGGTGTCGTTTGAGGGCAGCTCCGTCAGGGCCAGGGGACAAGAAGCCCCGCCCCGGAGCGTGCCTCCGCCCCCGACACCGACCTCAAGGCCTGTGCCGACCCGCCATCCGCCCTTCAGTTCACCATCGCCGCCAGTACGACGACAAGAAAGGTCTCATCCTTGACGCATTGATATTAGACATACCAAGCGAAGCTGTAAGAGTGACGCCTCAGCAACATCTGCCACACACTTTGGCCGACTCGCAAGATGTCGTCCGCAGCTGTCTCTCTCGAGTCAATGTCGATCTCTGACCCTTCGGAACGCTCGCTCAGCTTGACTGACGAAGCTACCGCCATCTCATGCAGCTCTCCTGCTCTTCTAACGCTTATCCTCGACCTTTCGCCACTCGCCTGGCATGACGCGTCGGCGCCGAGCTTGACAGCGTCTCCAGACGGCCAGCCAGAGAGCTTGACTCTCCAGGCAATGCTCGTACAAGTCCTCATCTTCATGAATGCCCATCTGGCTGCGACGGCAGGCAATCGGCTGGCTGTCTGGGGCGTCAAGGGCCGGAAGAGGTGTGTGCAAACCTGGCCTGCACGCTCGGCTTGCCACTGGGCGCTGACCGCGCAGGCTACTTGACCAGTGTGCTGTTGTACTCATCGTCGGAAGCACCGGAAAGGGAACGCAAGCCGGACCCTAACACCTACGAGCCATTTCGAGTCGTAGGAGACGCAGTCGGACGACGCTTGGAGGCATTCATGACGGAGGAAGAGGAGGGAGATGCAAAGTCGGGCCTAGCAGGTGAGCTGGCTTGGTCGGCTGCCGCTGTTGGTGCCTCGGCTGATCAGCCCGGTCTTTTGTACAGAATCCACCTCCCTTGTCACCGCTTTGGCCAAGGCGCTGTGCTGTGAGTCGCCATCCGCTGAAGGAACTATGGCATTGTTGTCTCTATTGACCGTGTTTCCCTGTTAGACATCAACCGCATGGGCCAGTCATCTTCCCCCGTATCAACAACCGTCGCGCACGCCGTCTCAGCCTCAGGCGCCTCAGCTCAAGGCACGTCGCAGAGCGGCAAATCGGGCACCAACGCACGTATCCTCGTCATCTCGGCCGGCGAGGAGCAGAGCGAGGGCTACGTCAGCCTGATGAACTGTATCTTCTCGGCGCAGAAGGCGGTGCGTTGCGCTGCGTCCCTGTTTCGGCGGAATTGACTCGACGCTGACATTTCGCTTCCATACATTTTCTCAATGCATTGTAGAGAATTATGATCGACGTCTGCAAAGTCTCGGGCGGAGATGCTATTTTCCTCCAACAGGCTGCGCACCTCACGGGGGGCATCTTCCTACGCACGCAGCAGCACCGCTCGTCGCTCCTGCAGTACCTCATGGTACATGCCGTCCTCGATTAAGCTTTGTTCCTCTTCCACTGACTGATCTTTCGATCCACATCTAGACGACGTTCCTACCGCCGAGGCAAATGCGCCAGCTCATCTTGATGCCCTCCCAAGAGCGGGTCGACTTTCGGGCCGCCTGCTTTTGCCACAAGCGCATCATCGACGTCGGCTATGTTTGCTCGGTCTGCCTCTCGAGTACGTCGGGTAGAATCCGCCTTATCTGCGAACCCATCCTAAATCTTGGTCCCTCACACTCAGTCTTCTGCAAGCCGACGCCGGTCTGCTCGACGTGCAAGACAAGATTCCCGCTCAAGACGCTGCAGGCTCTCGGGGCAGGCATGCCTAAGCCTGCAGGCGGCGCGCGCAAGTCCCGTCCGGTTAGCCGAGGCGCATCACCCGCCCTAGCACGCGTGGCCGCCGGCAGCGGGAGCGGTGCCCTGGCGACGGGTAGCCCGCTAGCCTCGAACGAACCGATCGTCATCGACGACGATTGAAAGACTTTTGTTACGTTGGCGCGCGAGGGGCATCATTGGTACAGACAGACGGGAAGGGGTGCGCGCCACAAGACACGGGGGGAAGGAAGGGGGGTATGAGCAGAGAGAAGAGGGACCAGACAAGAAGCGGGAAGGGTCAATCGCAAGCCAAGGAGCGCTCATTCCTGCGTAACTGCCGAGCCGCTAGTGGACGCTGGAGGTGCGTCCATCGACGCGAGCTTAGCCGCAACCCACTCGTCCATCTTCTCCTTGTTGACCTTGCGACGTTCGGCGCCGCGCACCTTGGCCTCCTCCTCATCTGCGGCCGTTTTCCGGTTCAGGTAGTAGTCGGCCGTCTCGGGGACGAAGAAAAGCTTGAAAGACCCGATGCAGACCTTCATCTCGAGGCCCGACTCGGCAATGAAGGCCGACGGCGGCGGTCGGACCGTCCACGGCCGAACCGTCCGGCGTAGCAACGGCGCCTCAACCTTGGCAGGGAGGCCTTCAGTCGGGTGACCCTGGAGAGTGCGAAGGACGGGTCATGATCAGCTCTGCGCGGCCAGAGACGGAATCTCGTCATAGGCATCTCTGGGCTTACGGTGATGTAACTGGCAACGTAAGCCTTCCACTTCTGCTCTGCAGTAATGGCGTCGTCGATCGTCAGGTCGTCCTTGCCAAGCAGCTGGACGAGCATCGTCTTAGTCTCGTCAACCTACACGAGGACGAGGAGGATCGGGGGAAATATCAGCATGATGCGTAGAAGGCACGGACGCACGACAGGACGCACCCATTCGAGCCGGAACAAGCTCTCGTCGGAGCCAACGACGCTCTCGGCGTTCATACGGTACGAGATCTGCTGCCGGGCAGTCGAGACCTCGGTCGCGCGGTCGGCGGCGAGCAGGGCTAGCAGCTCCTGCGACTTGGCGTCGCTGAGGATCGTCTGGACCTGTGGGGCAGCGGGGGGGGGGGGGGGGAATCAAGATCAAGACATCAGTACTCTCGGCGTCAGATGCACAGCCTGTACGGCTTTCCCAAAGCGGACGGACCTGCTTGACGATAGCGGCGACGAGCTTGTCGAGCGTGAAGCTGACGTAGGCCTTCGTGCCGTACATGTGACGCATGTTCTCCTCAAAGTTGTATTGGTCGATCTCGTTGTCGAACAGGCTCTCGCACAAGTGCATCGTGTGCTCGTAAAAGTGCGACGACGGATTGAGGCCGGCCATCAGCAAGGGCGAGGGTCCGCCGACGTCGTTAAGGCCGAGCTGCTCGGCGAGCGGGTTGACGAGCGTCACCGGCGGTGTCGCCTCGGCCTGCTGGCGTCCAATCTCCTTTAGAGTCGAGATGCGGTTGTAGAGCATCTGAACGAGCCGGAAGAGGCAGTAGATTGGCGTGTTGGTGAAAAAGTTGCCCTTCTTGGTTGGCCGGCGGACGCCATCCCCGCCGTACGAGCTCAGCGCAGGCGAGGACGCGCGGGAGAGGCGGTCGTCGGCCTTAGCCGGTTCGTCAGCAGCGGTCGCGATCCAGGTTTTCTCCGCGGCCGGTGTCGAGGCCGATGGGCCGGCCTGCTCCGAGTCGCCGCCGGCCATCTCGACGTCCTCCTTGTCGCTCGCCGCAGGGCCGTCAGATGCAGGCACACCAGTGGGAGCGGGTGAGGCTGCAGCACCGTCGGTCTCCGTCCCAGTCGCCTTGCCGTTGATTGCTCCTGGGGTCGCGACGCCCTCCTCGCCGTTAGTGGCTGCCGGGGAAGCCGCAGACTCGGGCGCGGCCGAGCCGTTCTTCTTGGGCGGGCCTCCGGCGGCCTTGAGCACCTTGCGCCGGAGGTCGGAAGCCGACTTCTTGCCCTTGCGCGACGCGGTCGACTCGTCGTCGTCGCCGAAACCGCTCGTGCCGTCGCTGAGGCCATCAGTCTCACTCTCGTTATCGCCGTCCTCGTTGGCGCCGTCAGTCGGGAGGGCAAAAGCGGCGTCAAAGTCGGCGTGGGGATGCATGAGGAACGTCGGAATGAGCATGCGGAGGAACGACTCGACGCGCTCGCGATCCGTCATTGAGATGCCGCCCGGAGCGCGGTCCAGGTACGAAAAGACGAGCTTGAGCGAGTCTTGAAGGCAATCCATGTCGTCAATCTTGAAGGCATACTGGTACTTTGGCTTGGCGCTAAGCGAGGGTTCGTTGACAGCGTCACGGCGCTGAGACTGCTCGCGTCTGAGTGCCTCAATCTCGGCGACAAGCGATTTGCTCGTGATTGCCTTTTTGTCGTTGGCCTTGAAGGTGACACCCTGGTGGTCGAGCGACTTGTAGAAGCTCTTCGCGTCGACCTCTCGCCAGACCTTGTTCCACTCGCGCTGGGCCCTCTTCCACTCTTCATCCTTCTGCTTTAGCCGGGCGAGGACGACAGGCACGGCGACCGTCGGGTTGTCGTGCAGGGCGGCAATGACCTCGAGACCCGGATCGCGACCGTAAATCTTCTTGATGATGCGCTGATAAATTGACTTGCTCTGACCGCCAAGCCCGGGCTTAAGCCGGAATGTTGATTTCTCGTCCGGCGTCATAACGTTGATTCGGGCTGCAATCGGCTCGAGCAACGCGATCGTTCGCAGGTTGGCCTCGATGTGATAGTCGTACTCGTGCCGCTCTTCCTCGGCCCGATGCAGGGCATCCTCGTAGATGTTCTTGCGATGGGCAATGAAGGGCGCAGCGTCCTCTGAGGCGCTCGTCGGATGCGAGACCCACTCGTCGTTGAGGACGTCCCAGCACATCGGGTCGCGGCCAGAACACGACAGATTGACTTCCTGATAGGGCGAGTGGGGCAGGAGAAATTAGCCGGCAAGAGCTTCTGCAAGCGGGCACGAGCGGGCGAAGAGCGCGGACGTACCTCCTTTGGCAGCTTGCGATAGCTCGCACCGTAGGCCTTGCAGCTGTTGAGATCAACCCGGGGCCGGTCGACGCTGAGCGTGTTCTCGAGCACGCCGTCGAGCCCGGCGCCAGCACCGAGGATTCCACCACTGCCGTTGAGGCCGTACTGGCCGCCGACGCCCTGGATGCCGCCCCGGCCTGCCTGATCATCACCAATCAAGCCGCGAAATTGGTTCCAAATCTCGCCCGCCTGGCCGATGAAGAGGTAGGCGCGCTCGACGAGCACCTTGGAGTCGATGATGTCCTGGACAAAGAGGTTGAGCAGCTTGAGGAACTCGTGGTAGGTGTCCTTGTTCTCGATGTACTTCTTGACGCGCTCAAAGAAGGCAATCTCGTCCGGGCAGGCAAGGTTGCCGTTCGGATTGGCCGGCGCGGTATAGGCCGGCTCCTGAGCGGCGAAGTCATCCGGCGGCGGCGTTGCGTCCTTGTGCGTGTGCTTGATCTTCTTAGGCTGCTCGAAGAGACGCACGGAAGCCATCTGAGTGAGTCCCAAGCCAGCTACATCAGATCGCTCGAAAAACACACCTTTGAAGAGCCTTGCTTGACAGCCTCCTTCTCAACGCCGAGCGGCCGCTTCTTTTGCTTATCAGCGCCGGCCGAGCTCGCGATCGCGGCTGCAGCAGCTGCATCCTTCTTGTTTTCGCGCTCCTTCTTCTCGCTGCGAACCTGCTTTTGCTTGTCCCGCGAGCCAGAGGCGGCGATCGGCACAGCAGCCTGGCCTGCATCAGCTGGGCCGGCGGCCTGCTGGGGGATGCCCGTCATTTGGCCGATTAGGCCGCCAAAGAGGTTGCCTTGCGGCGCCGCGGCACCGTTTGAAGTGTCAGGCAAGAACTGCTTGAACTCATCGAGTAGGTCAGGCGCCTTCTTGAAGAGGATCGTCACCTGCGCATAGACCTGGCAAAGTGAGAAGAGAAGCTGACGAGTCAGCATGAGCTCCCTTAGTGAATAAAGGCGGGCATTTGACGCACGTCCTGGATGGGTCGCTGCTCCTTTTGGTACGTCTGCAGGATCTCAAGGAACTGCTTGTATGTCTCGGGGTCATTTGAGAAGCGGTTCTTGATCTTGTTGACGTAGTTGATAGCATGATTGAATTCGACCTGAGGCGAACCCCGGACGTCCGGACCGAAGAGGGAGGGCCGCGCGGCGGCCTGCTGGGCCTGGGCGTGCACATGAGCGCCTCCTATGGCAGTGGCCGGCTGTGCCGGATGTCCGCTGGCGGAAGGGGCCGGTGAGGGCGCGTGAGAGTGCCCGCCAGCGGCATGTTGGGCTGACGTCTGCGCCGAGGAAGCCTGGCCGGCCAAGGCGGCACCGCCGGCAGGAGTAGCACTGGGCTGCTCGGCCGCGTGACCTGTCGGTGCCTGGCCCTGGGCAGCGGCAGCAGCGGCAGCAGCGGCGGCAGCGGCGTTGGTCGCCGGCAGCGCAGCGAGACCGGCCGAGAATTGGCCGGCGATCTGCGAAACAGTGCCGGACGGCGTGATGACGGTGATGAGGCCACGCTCATCACCCTCGCCACCGAGACACTCAATACGATAACCAGGTGGGAGAAATGTGTTGAATCCTTGGATGAGCGTCGGATGGCCGCGGAAGAGCGAGGAGACGCGGTCGATGACGCCGGGCGTATCGATGCTGCGTAAGGGACGCGACTTAGCAAGAGCTCAAGCGCTGTTGGAATGAAAATCAGCAAAGAGCGCGACGTACACCTGACCCTTGAATTCCTTCATGACGTCAAGGAAGCGGTTGTAGACGTCGGGTTGATCGTGGAATTGAACCTAAAAGGCCGAGGAAGAGCAAGATGAAGCGCGGTCAGTTCTGCGCAGAATCCACAGCTGGCATTGACCCGCGCACGCCACCTCGCCCACCACCATCGAGCCTAACTCGAGCACGCCAGAACCTAGCTTCGAGGAAACCGAGATAAGACGGGCGGCAAGGCGAGGCGCAGGAAGACGCCGCGCAGGTACAGGCGCGCCCGCGCGAGCGACAACGAGGCACCGCCGCCCTTGGCCCGGCCGGTGCAAAAAGCACTAGCAACGTACCTTGACCTGATCGAGGTATGAGAGGGCATCCCTGGAGAGGCAAAGGTCCGGACAATGATTAGCACTTGTTAAACCTGCCTCCGACGCAGTAAGATAGGTGGGGGGGACGCACCGAACGTTGAGAGGTCGGTAGTTCTGCTGAGCCGCCGCCGAGGCAGCCGAGGGCGCAGCGGCAGCAGCAGCAGAAGCAGCGGCCGCCGTCGCACCTGAAGCAGGCGTCCCGGCCGCTGGCGAGGGTGTTGCACCCGCCGCGGCCGCGGCCGGTGCCGGCGTCGGCTCCTTGGAGGTCGCGTTGGCGGCGGTCGAGGTCTGAGGCGAGGCTGACGTCGTGGCGGCGGGCGTGCCGGCCGAAGAAGGTCCGGGGGCAGGCGCTGATGAAGGGGGTGGCACGGCAGGCGGGGCAGCCGCGTTGGACTGCTGAGGTGTGTTGGGTGAGGCCCTGTCGAAGCGGTTATCCATGGTCTCAGGGCGTCTGGGCCATGGGCTTCGTGATCTGGACGGTGGATTGAGGGAGGGCGACAAGGAGGCGCGGGTGCGCCGCTGCCAGCTCGTGGCCTTCGGCCCATCGTCGTGGTTGACCGGCAGCCTCCGAACCCCATCAGATCTGCATCGGACCCGTCGAGTTGCAAGCAGAGCGCGACGTCGAGAAGAGGACGGGGAAACTGCAAGCGTTTAGCCCGACTTCGTCTCCCTGATGTGCGCGACGGTTGACGTCCGGATGCTCGTTGTGTGGACAAGGCCGGTGCGACGGGGCGCCGTGAGCGGCAATCTTGGCCGGATCGGAACGTATGCAATGTGATGGCCGGCAGGGAAGACGACGACTACGACCGGCAACGGGCTGCTCCGCCCTCCTGCTGACCCGGACTTTGCTGACAGAGTGACCATGAGAAGACGGAGTCGTCCATCGCCTCGCCCTCACCCAGACAAGTCATTTCTCCTGCTCGGTCTTTCTCTCGTCGACCTCGGTCGAGACATTTCTGGCCGCCATCCCAGGAATCCAGCACGTCGGCCTGATGCGTCTTCTGATCGGCTATAACAAGGCCGGATCCAGCAACAGCATGACGATCGAGTTTTCCTTGAGAGCTGGGTGTTTTCTCCCATTAGACGCCGAGCGAAGACATGCTCCCACCCGTGACGCATGCCGCTAGCCAGCTCTTTGCCCTCGCCCCCTTCTTCGACACTGGACATGATTGACTGGGCTTTCGAGCTTTCGAACTCGAAGAGCGCGCTCCGAAGAGCTCTGCGGACCATGGGACGAACTTTGCGCAGCTCGAGGCCATCTTGCAGCACGCCCAGGGCCCGTTTCTGTGCCTCCGCTTGATTGGCGAGACGAGCACGAACGAGGCGCTCATCGAGGCCGCTTTGAAAAAGCTCTCAGACTGTCGGCGCTCGATTCCTTCAGTGCAGAGTAACGTTTCGGACCTGCCTGAGGCGTGAACCGTATTTACTCATGAGCATCCGCCGCCCAACCGGTAGGCGAGACTCTAAGGCTCCGTGGTTGGGGCTTTCTCATATCTCTCCCTTGAAAGCTGGGGGGGGGGGGGAGGTCAAGGCCAGATTTCCCCTCGAGTGTTGAGCCTGCAATCGTCTGCCGGCGGATCACAAAATGAAACTCGCCTGACCTCCCTCAGGCCGTCCTGCTCAGCGGGGTTCCTTTCATCCTGTTTCCTCTTGATATAGGACGTTGCAGCTGACAATTCTATCGTACCTACCAGGTCACACTCTATGTTCAGAACTCTCACCGCTTCACTCGACACAAGCGCGAGCGTCTCCTCTTCCGACTCTGCCCGGCGGCGTTGTTACCGGCGCTTGATATATCCTTCCTGGCCTCAGTGCCTGCGAGCCGAAGCGGGTGAAACAAAAGCTTCAGCCGTTTTCGAGCTGGCAAGGGCACATCTGGCAGAGGTATACAAGGGCAACATCTACTGGCGGGGACCAGCGCTTCGCGGTTCTCAAGCACTACGAGGGGACGCGAGACAAGTCGATGAGGCCGCCATCCGATCAACGGTCCGCTCCCGACTACTTCTCGAGCCCATCCAGGCCTGAGAGAAAGGCGCCGTAGCCGTCACGGTCTGGCTTCTTCTCTTTTGGCACTGCGCTCTGAGCCGCTGTGCGCGGCACAAAGCCAGCCTTGCCGAGGACACTGGCTAGGCCGCCGAGCAGCGGATTGTTAGCGCCGCCGAAAGAGACGGGCCCGGACGCCTTCGGGACGACCTTAGGGATGACGGTCGAGGGTGCGGCCCGCTCGACTGTCACGGTCTGATCGCCATCGTCGTCGTACCCTTCCAATGGCGCATAACCTCCCGGGGTCGACTGGTCCTCGTCAAAGCCCTCGAGCGGTGCTCCCCATCCGCCGCCGACGTCGGGAGCAGCCTTGACACGCTTGGCATCCCGTGCAGCCTCCTCCTTGCGCCGGCGTTTGACGGCGGCGGGGACAAAGGCGGCTGCCTCCTTCTTGAAGTCCCGAAGGACAGGCTCAGCCGCGCTCGTTGACGATGCGAGGGCGTCCAGCGCCGAGACAGCAGCTGGCGGCGGCGGCGGCGGCGGTGGGCGAGGACCTGCAACCTTGGCAATTGGATTGACCGGAAGCGATGAGCCTGGCGCAGATGATACCGGCTTCGGTGGCAACGATGCTGCCGAGGTTGGGACGGCAGCCGGTGCTGATGGCCGAACGGGGGCGGCCGATGGGCCAGGTGGACCGGGAGGCCGCCGACCGTTTTGCGAGCGTCCACCACGATGATGCGGAGGTTGCATTGAGAAAGGTCCTCCCGCAAAGGGTGCCTGGCTGCCACCAGGCTGATAGGGGATGTGGACATCGAGCGGCGGCCGGCCGTAGAAGCCCATCGGCTGCGGCGGCCTCATCATGGCCGGATTTGCCATCATGTGCGGCTGAGGCGGATAGAAGCCTGGTGGCGGGACGAGCGGATTGAACCCAGGAGGGGGCGGCATGCCGAACAAACCCGGCGGCGGTGGAGGCCCTGGAGGGAGTGGCAGCGGCGGAGCAACCTTTGCCGGCGGCGGGCCGGAGGGGAAAACGATCGAATCGTCCGAATCTGATTCATCGCCCTCGTCACTCTCCGAGCCCGAGCCAGCGCCCGGTGGTGGCCCGGCCGGCATGACAATGTCGTCGTCCGAGTCATCTTCAGAAGACGATTCTGATGGAAGGGCCGCAGTCAGATCATCACGACGAGCTTACGAGCGCGAGAGTAAGAAAGTTCAGACTCACCCGACTCGCTCTCTGACTGCAGCTCTTTTGGTAGAGGCTCTGGCGTAGGTGCTGTGGTGATTCAAGAGGACTGTCAGTCGCTGTGAGACACACGCAAGTACTGCGCAACGAGATACAGACGTCGCTCGCGATAGGGCATGCCAGGCGGCGGCACACCGTAAGGGTTGAGTACCGGGTCGTAGTATAACGATCGCTCCGGTCGACGCTGATGAGGGCCGGCCAAGGCGTATTGTCAGCGTGTATCGAGAGAAGGAAGCAGGAATCCAAGGCCAAGTCGACTCACCAGCCGCCCGTCCCGATCGTAGAGCCCGTTACCGCCGCCGGCACCGCGACCACCGGTAGAGGATCCTTCGCCCTTTTCTTCGCGCTCCTGCTTAGCCTTCTCCTCAGCGGCCTCCCGCGCATAGACGAACTTGCGGTGCTCCGGGTGCTTCTCAACGTACTCCCGCTTCAGCTTGGACGTGTACTCGAGCTCGGCCCTGAGCGAAGTCAGCTCCTGTTCGTCCGTCTTAGTCGGCTTTGCAATCGCTGCGAGCTTCCTGATTCGGGCCTCGAGTCCTGTCGGGAACATCGGTACGTCGGTCGATTGGGTTGGGTCAGTTGTCAAGAAGTCACAGGGTCGCCCGCAGCTATAGAGCCGACCCACCTCCGGTATCCTTCTTGAGTGTGGCCACCTCGCGCGTCTTCTTCCGATCTTCTTTGTTCTGCACGACAGGAAGGTGAGATCGAGTCAGCTGGGACGGCACGAAGACGGCGCTGCAAAGGACGGACCTTCTTGAGCTCCTTCGCTCTCTGCGCCTTGCCTGAGGCGGCGTAAGGGCAGGGTTCGCTCGTCAGCCGCGATGTCAGACACAGACCGAATGGCAGACGACTGACGGTGGGCGTCCGCCGGGTTCATCGATTTCTTAGCCATCCTGGGAACTGGGGCTAGGCCAGCCTGGGACGCAGAGACGTAGTGACCAGGTGACTGTCAGGGGGTCGAGCTGGACATCGCGCTCGTCCGCCGTTTCCCGGGCTGGCCTTAACCGTGACCCCCTCAGACTCCCTGCTTGGCATCCTTTCCTATCAACATATAAAACAGTCAGACGAGGACTGCTCAAGATGAAGGTGCGCACGGTCTGGTCGCCTGCAGCTGGGTCTGGCGAGGGTTCGAAGCTGCAATGAGCGCTTGAACAGCTCGCGACTCTCGTCGGCTGCCGTCCTCGCCACTAGCTAGCCCGAGCTCAGGCAAGATAGAGACGGGGATCTGACTTACCTTCTCTCTCCGACGATGGGCCACAGATCTGGTCAATGAAGAAGGACTCTGAGGCGGCGGCCAAGAAGAAGCCCAAGGTCAACGCCGCTCAGCTTCGTGTTCAAAAGGGTGCGTTCGGCGTCCCAGCTCAGCCTCATCCGGCGACGCCCCCCGCCCCTTTCGCTAGGCAGGCAGCACCTTGGACCCCCTTTTGATGATTACCATCCTTCTCATGCTGGCTGGAATGGGCCTGGTAGACATCACCGAGCTCGACCTGCCGACAAACATCAAGACAATCTTCCCGGATCCGGCTGACATCCTGAACTTCGAGCTCACGATTGACCCGGACGAGGGTGCGTTCGTGGATGGAAGATGATCAGCTGGCGGCTGGGGTGTCGCGAGAGATCTCAGAGGCTCTCATCAAACCCGTCGCCGCGGAGCAGCGGTGGTTGAGGGGTTGCTCCGGCTCATCCAGGCCTTTCTGCTGACGTACGCCGCGTTCTCTCGCTCCCTCCCCCTTGATCTACCGGGCCGTATACCGGGATATGCAGGCATGTACAAGAACGGGCACTTCAAGTTCACATTCAACATCAACCAGAACTACCCGCACGAGCCGCCAAAGGTCAAGTGCACGCAGAAGGTGCTTGCACTTTGTCTGGCCCTCGTCCCTGAGCGCGCAGTCTGACGAAGACATTCGTCTGCTTGGCAGATCTACCATCCGAACATTGACCTCGAGGGTGCCGTCTGCCTGAACCTGGTGCGTCATGCTCACGACTAAGGAGGATGATGGAGAAATATGCTGACGTTCTGCCCTTGGCGCACGCTCCAGCTCGTTTGTCCTCGACCAGCGTCCCTAATCTTCCTCCATCTATGATCCATTGCTGACCAATATCCAACTCAATGTGCATTCACCCGCAGCGCGAGGACTGGAAGCCAGTACTCAACCTCAACGCGATTATGATTGGACTCCAGTACCTCTTCCTCGAACCCAACGCCGATGACCCGCTCAACAAGGGTGCGTTTCGGTCTTGATGCTGTCGCTTTCGATTCGCGCTCAGGCTGATTCTTCCGCCCTTCAGATGCCGCCAAGGAGCTCCGGACGAACCGAGAGCTGTTTGCGCAGAATGTCCGGTCGTCGATGGCCGGTCGCAGCGTCAAGGGCGAGTCGTTTGAGAAGGTCCTCAAGTGAAGCACCCCACTTGCTCTGCCTCTTTCCTATTCGCCCTTCTCTAGACGACCCCATGCCTCATGACCCTCACGCCGTCCTCATCTGTACCTTTCGTTTCTCATCGCCTGCAAGCAGTGAAGGAAGAGTCGTCAGCTGCTGCCACTGTCAGCAGGCTAGGGCCACCGCCGTGGCTGCTGCGAGAAGTGGAGCTCGCCGCGTCACCCGCGCGCTGCGCTGCGCTAGCCCGAGCTCATTTCCGGCGCGTCCGACCAGCCAGCCAGAGACAGCCCGGCCTTGCACCCGCTCTCCTACCTGCCATCGCCCTTCTCTTCTCATTGAAAGCCCGCAGCGACCCGTGACAACGGAGGCGACTAGATTCTTCAACCTCCAGTGCAGCCGCGACTATGGGCATTAAAGGCTTGACCGCGCTCATCTCGGAGCATGGTGCGTTGCCCCCCTCCCTCCGCTCGCCGACCTCGATGTATCGCCTTGACCTTCTCATGTCGCTCACACCTATGACTCTCTGGTTGAACAGCTCCCAAGGCGATGACCGACCACGACATTAAGACTATGTTCGGCCGTAAGGTTGCCATCGACGCGTCCATGTCGTACGTTTGGCGTCCGAGCGTGCTAGCCGGGTCCTGCATGCCGGGCTCCGATCGACTGACCCCTTCCTGAGCTGCCTGTGCTTACATCAGGCTGTACCAGTCAGTCACGGCTGTAGATTAGAGAGACGCGTTCTGTCCCTGATTCTGCGGCGGCTTCTTCTCAGGTTCCTCATCGCCGTCCGACAAAAGGATGGCGAGATGTTGATGAACGAACAGGGCGAGGTGACGTCGCATCTAATGGGCACATTCTACAGGACGCTCCGTATGGTCGACCATGGCATCAAGCCGGCCTATGTTTTCGACGGAAAGCCGCCTGACCTTAAAAGTGGTGTTGTGCGTCCCCCTTTGCTCGCACGCCGATGAGCTGGGGCGCATCAACCTAGGCGCGAAATCCTAGCACCGGCGCCAGAGCTAACGTTCGATCGATCGCTCCGCGGACCACAGCTCAAGAAGCGTTTCGAAGGCCGCGAGAAGGCTAAGGAGGGCGAGGCAGAGGCCAAGGAAACTGGTTCGTCGCGTTCTTTGTGACTCGCCGGCGGCCCGCAATGCTGATCGGTCATGACGTTCGTCTGCGCTGCGCAGGTACGGCCGAGGACGTCGACCGCATGAGCCGGCGGCAGGTTCGCGTCACTAAGGAGCAGAACGCCGAATGTCAGCGGCTTCTCAAGCTGATGGGCATTCCAGTTATCATGGTGCGCTATCTGCTGTATCGGTGTCGCTCGCCATCGATTGATCACTCGTCGCTTCCTACACTTGTAGGCGCCGGGAGAGGCCGAAGCGCAGGCGGCGGAGCTCGCCAGAGGGGGCAAGGTGCGTCGCACGGCATTCCCGTTCGACTTTCGTCGCTGATCATGCCTCCCACCAATGTCACTACTCTCTCTCTCTGTCTCTCACAGGTATTCGCCGCCGGCTCCGAGGACATGGACACAATGACATTCAACACGCCGATCCTTCTGCGACACCTAACGTTTTCGGAGCAGAAGAAGGCGCCCATCTCCGAAATCCATCTTGATAAGATCCTCGAGGGCCTGGAGATGACCATGAGTCAGGTTTGTGCCGGCTAAGACGTCGAGCGAATCCTCACATCGCATCAACAAATCTGACCAGACTGTTCTCGCCCTAGTTCATCGACCTGTGCATCCTCCTCGGGTGTGACTATGTCGAGCCGATCAAGGGCGTCGGCCCGAAGATGGCACTCAAGCTCATGCGCGACCACGGCTCGCTTTCGGCTATTGTAAAGCATCTGCGCGAGCGCCAGGCTGAGAAGGACAGCGAGGAGGCCGTCAAGGCCGAGGCTTCGTCCGACATCGAGGAGATTGTGCCCGAAAGCGAGGGCGAGGATCCGGACGAGGTGGTGGGAAGCGATCGCGGCTCCTCGCCGCCCGTTCAGACGGCGCCAAAGGGTAAATCGCGTCGTGTCGTCAACTCGGACGAGGACTCGGACGGAAGCGACCGCGAGTTTGCCGCTCCAGTCGACGAGGTCGACTCTGATGCCGGCGAGGATGAAAAGCCCGAGGCCTCAACATCAAAGGCAAAGGTGGCGTCCGGCAAGAAGGCGGGCGCGCTCAAGAAGAAGGTCGCGCCCAAGAAGAGGTCAAACCTGCTTGTCGTGCCCGATGACTGGCCTTGGGAGGAGGCTCGCCAGCTGTTCCTCAAGCCGAATGTGACGCCGGCCAGCGAGGTCGAGGTGAGAGTCTTTTGTCCCATTTGACTCTTGCTTGGCATCTGACCCGTACGCTTCCGCAGGTCGAGTGGACGCTGCCAGACGTCGACGGCCTCGTTCAGTTCCTTGTCCGCGAGAAGGGCTTCAAGTATGTCGTCCGTCATCTCGCAAAGTCCGCGGCGCCCCAAGCCCGAGCGCTGACTTGGTCCATCCATTTGTTTTCTCCCACTCCCCCCCTCTCAGCGAGGAACGGGTGCGAAGCGGAGCCGCCCGGCTGCAGAAGATGCTCAACGCAAAGCAACAGGGTCGGCTCGATGGCTTCTTCAAGGTCCTGCCAAAGAAGGAGGGCGACAAGCCAGCGGCCGCGCCGGCGTCCAAGAAGGCTGCGCCAAAGCGGAAGGTTTGTAGCGTCCGCCGTATCGTCTGCCAGCTAGATTGCTGACTTAATGATTGGCTTGTCCCTGCAGGGCGATCCCAAGGGCAAGGATGCCCCTGCAAAGAAGACCAAGGGCGCAAAATGACCACGGTCGACCTGAGCCTGCTGCCGGTGCTCAGACTGTCCATCCTGTCCATTCCCTCCTTGTCCTGCTATACATGCCCTCGTGCACCACCTTGGCCAGCCCTGCAGAGTACGATGCCTTGTTCTTAAGCTGTCAAGACAAGCAGATATGAAATGGCCGCCTCGCTGGCTTGCGACGGGTCTGCCCGTGGTGCAGGAGTCACGCGAAGCGCTCGACTCCCAACGGTTAGTGTGGGTCGCATCATTCCAATCTCGAGGTTTTTGTGCGCTTATTAGGTTCTTTATCTCTTCGATGTCAACGCCAAGGCGAGAAGGGTTGAGAAAGCGCATTGACGTTTGAATTGGACTCTAGAGGTTTTTGGGAGTGTAAAAAGGGTTAAGCCAAAGAGAGAACGAAAGGGAAAGGTTGTTGAAGGGGTGTTTCGTCGCTGGTCGTGGGTTGTTCATCAAGGGAGGGGAGGGAGGGGGAGACGTTCTAGTTTGTGTGAGCGACAAGAGAATACAACGCGGCGGGTGGCGTATGCGGTGCGATTCTCGCAGAGGGGCGAACGTCTAAGGGGTAGGGGGTGGTGATACAGGAGAGGAAGAGTTGAACGGGCGACCGGACGAGGGTGGCGAGTCTAGGTTAACGTCGAGAGCGCAGAGGCAGTGAGAGAGGGAGGGCGAAAGAGGGAGAGAATAGACAGGGAGGGGTATCGGAAGGGAGGTAGAGAGGTTGGGAGGGAGGAGATGGGACGCGCGCGGAGGGAGTTGAGAGAGGCGACGCGCGAAGCGTTTCTGACGACGACACGGCGGACGACGACCCGGCGGCGACAACTGATTACCACCAGCCTCCTCCTCCTCCGGCGGCGGGAGCAGGGCGGGCACCGATAGGCGCGCCGCCAAAGCCGGCGCCCTGGCTCATGCGAGGCGGAGCCGCGCCGTAACCGCCCGAGCGGACGTCCTTGACCGCGGTCCGGCCGGCCGGGCGACCTCCACCGCTCCGGCCTCCGCCAGCGCCGCGGTAGCCTCCGCCGCCGAACGACGACTCGGACGAGACGTCGGTGAGCCAGTCGGGGATCTCCTGGTTGGCCTCACGGAGGAGCTCAATCAGCTCGCGGGCGATGTTCTGCGCGGGTGAGAAGAAAGGTCGTCAGCCGATGCGTCTCTCTCCTTTTTGGAATCGCCGGCGCACCTTGTTGCCACGGTTGAAGAAGGCCGTAGCAGTGCCGGTGTTTCCGGCACGACCCGTCCGACCAATCCGGTGAACGTAGTCGTCGACGTCCTTGGGCAGGTCGTACGAGATGACATGCATCACGTTGGGGATGTCAAGACCACGAGCGGCGACGGCGGTCGCGACGAGGATGGGCGTCCGGCCAGACTTGAAGGTCGCGAGGGCCATCTCGCGCTCGCGCTGGGTTCGGTCACCGTGGATCGAGGTCGCCATGTGCGAGTTGGCGTAGAGGAAGTCGCAGAGCATGTCGGCCATGCGCTTGGTCTCGGTGAAGACGAGCGTGAGGCCGACGGTCGCCGGGTCCTCGGCGGCGAGGAGGTCGAGGAGGACCGACTGCTTGTCGCGGTCCTCGACGTACTCGATCCGCTGGGTGATGTTCTCCGAGGTCGAGCCGACGCGACCGACCATGAGGAAGATGTACTCCTTGAGGAAGTCGCGGGCGAGCCACTGGATCTCGCGCGGGAAGGTGGCCGAGAACATGAGCGTCTGCCGGGCCTCGACGCCGGGCATGTCGGACTGCTGAACGATCCGGCGAATTTGAGGCTCGAAACCCATGTCGAGCATGCGGTCAGCCTCGTCGAGGACGAGGAACTTGACCTTGGCGAGCGAGATGCGGCCGCGCTCGATCAGGTCGACGAGCCGGCCGGGCGTGGCCGAGAGAAGGTCGCAGCCGCGCTCGATCTGACGCAGCTGCTGGCCAATGTCGGCACCACCGTAGACGACGGCCGGCTTTACCCACGACCGGTACGCAAACTTGCGGGCCTCGTCGTGGATCTGCGAGACGAGCTCACGGGTCGGAGCGAGGACGAGGACGGTCGGGTAGGCCTTGCGGCCGCGCGAGTAGGACGAGTACGAGCCGTTGTCGGCCGAGACGGGGTCCGGGGCCGGGCCGTTGGAGAACGAGGCCGAGAGGACGGGGAAGAGGAAGCCGCCGGTCTTACCAGAACCAGTCTGGGCGCAGGCCATCAGGTCGCGACCGCCGGCAACGATGGGGATCGAGTACTTCTGGACAGGGGTCGGGGTCGTGTAGCGCGACGAGACAATGTTCTCCAGCAGGACCGGGTCGAGGTCGTCAGGCGAGAAGACGGTGACGGGCTCAGGGACGTTGGAGCCGGTGGCCTCAACGGGGATCGACTCGTACTTGTCGAAGTTGATGCCGGTGTGCTGAGAGGTGAACGAGCGTCAGATGGCAAATTCTCTCCCGCAGACGGGGAGTCGGAAGCGGAAGGTGGAAGCGAGGACACACCTGCGAGACGGTGTCGTTGGCCTCTCCAAACAGCTCCTTCTCGAGCCGGACGTTGCGAGCACCAGGGATATGCTTGCCGTCCTTCCACATGCCCTCGCCGGAGCCGGCGCGGCCGCCGGACGAGTAGCCTCCGCCGCCGGCCGAGGGCGCGCCCCAGTCGCCGCCACGACCCGTGGCGGGCGCGCGAGCGGCAGGGAAGCCACCACCGTTCGAAGGAGGAGGGGCAGCACCCCAGTTGCCGCCACCGTTGGAGGAAGGGCTGTGTAAAAGAAGGCAAGAAAGTTGAAGGGTCAGCGGCGGAGCGAACGGTGGAGGGGCTGGGTGGTGGCAAACAGGGCCCTCGTCACAGGCTCTCTCTCGCAAAGGGGGCCAGAGCCTGGCGAGCGGACAAAGGCAACTGAATGGGGAGAATTACTCACGGAGCGACGGACGCCGGAGGGGCGACGGGACGAGCGGCAGCAGCCGCACCCCGCATGTGCGGGGGCACGTAGGCCGGACGGCTGGGGTTGAGGCCAGTCGCAGCTGAGAAGAAGGGGAAGACATGGGTGGATGTGGGAGGTCAGCCCACACGACCCTAGCTATGAGGCAGAGCAGCTGTCGGCCGAGCGCTGTTCTTCGAGTAAAGTGCCAGACGCACCGAGCTTGTCAGAGATAGCGTTGACGTCAGACATGCGAAGGTGGGGGTGGAAGGAGTGGGAGAGAGGGAGAGGTGTGGGAGAAGAGGGAAGGGTGGGTGGTGGGTTTGGAAGTCTGCGCGCCCGGCTGCAAAGTAGAAGAGCGAGCGGGCTCCCAGCGGGGGCGCGCGCGCGCGCGCGGACGGACGGACGGACGGGCGGGCGGGCGGGGCAGGCACAGGCGCGTGCAGGGGAGGAAATTCAGCGACCCCGTCATGTCGCCCTGGCAACCGGCTCCCTCGATCGCTACCGGCCGCGCGCCGCTGTCTCATCAGCTGGTCCGGCCCGCCTTGCAAGCAGCCCAACTCGCTCTCCATCCTCAGCTCGCCTCGGGATGAGCGTCGACTTCTCGTCTGCCGACATCCAGGCCGCCGTCGACACCTTCCACGCTCAGACGATCGAATGGTGCGTTCCATCATCACAGGCCGAGGGAGGCGCAGCTCCGAGCCGCCTGGCTGGCGTTTCATCGTCCGACCAGCCTCTTAGCTCCGACTCGCCCCTTTGACCCATCCTACCGACACCGTCCTGCTAAAGCCGATGCTGACAACGACGTGCTCTCGCATGATACGGCAGGCTTGTATTGGGCTACTCGGTCCAGCGCGATAAGCTCATCCTTCTCGCTTCCGGGTCCGACCTGGACGCGTGCCGGGCCGCGTTCGACGCGGTCGCTGAGGACGTTGCTTACGGCTTTGTCCGCGACGGCCACAAGACCGGCGTCGTTACGTACCTCGGTGAGGGTGTCGGGTCAGTCACTGCATCACCCTCTACTGTCTCGGTTGCTCGACGGCTAACCGTCCTGGAGCCTCGGGTCCTTCACTTGCTCTAGCGGCGTCAAGCGAGGTGCGGCTCCAATCGGGCAGGCATGCTTCCGTCGCTACATCCGAAGCTGACGCCCCTTCCGGATCCTATCTCTGCAGCCCGCGCGACTGTCCACGGCCGGCTGCTGTCTTCTAATCTCTTCACAGTGCGTCCTGCTCTTCTGAGTCGATGGGCAGCTAGTCTTAGCCGGCCATTCCCATCTGACGGCTCACTGACGGGTCTCAACGGATACTTCGCAGCCGAATGGAGGCTCCTTGACCATAACCTCGTCGGCCGAATTGACCTCTGACCGGCTGCAGTCGAACCTCGTCGTCCCGGCACCTTCGCCGAGCGGTTCGCCGTCACCGCCCACACACCAGCAGCAGCAGCGCGTCTCACCGAGCCCATCCTCCTCGAGCGCCCCCTCGACGGCCAAGCCCCTTCCGAATCACGCCGACGCCGGCGGCCAGGACTCCATTTCACGGCCGCGGACGCCCGAGCCCTCGACACCCACCATCAGCGCGACCTCGCCCTCGCCTTCGCAGACGACCCGCAACGTCTACACGCCCCCGGTCGGGCGACCTCACGAGGGCGGCGGCTTCACGGTCCAGCAGCAGCAGACGCTCACCGCTTATTCGCCGGCCGCCGCTCGCGAGGCGGATCCTTCAGTCAACTATGGCAGTGCGCCTTACGACTCAGTTCAGTCGAGCTTGCCCTCGCACGGCCAGTCATCATCGTCGGCCGGCTCGTATCCTGCCCGTGATGCCTCGTCTCCCCTGCCATCAAAGAAGGACGTCGACCGCGCTTCTCCCAACGGCGACGCCTCATCGAACCCCATTTCTCGTCTGGCTCAGCTCGAGTCCAGCCGAGCTTCTTCGAGCGCTTCGCCGCCTGCGTCGCCCGCTATGCCCAGCCATCGTCAGGACGGTGCACCGCCACCGCGCTCGCCAGGCGGCATCGGTCGACCCTCGATCCCGCTCTTCTCTTCGCTTTCGCTCTCAGCTCGTCGGCCACCGTCAAATACGGCCAACGGCGATGGGTCGGCTATCAAGGGCCGCATCTCGTCCTTTGGCTCGCTCAGGGAGCGTTTCAGCTCGCGAACGAAAGCAGGCGCGGGCAAAAGCGGTGTCGCTCAGTCTGATGAGGCTGATCCGCCGGCCTTGCCGCCAAAGGACGCCCCTGCAGCTCCATTAGGGTCCGCGCCGATCCAGCAGGCACAGAACGAATCGCTCTCCGTGCGGACGGCAGAGCTCGTCCCCATCGGTGTCGACAACGGGCCGTCCTTTGCCAGCTCGATGATGATGGATGGACCCGCCAGCCCCGAGTCGACGATGACGGGCATTGGCCGGGCCCGGTCCAACACAGCCAGCAGCAGAAACTGGGAGGCAGCGTACGACGACGGCTACGGCTACTCGCTCTCGCCCCCTCGAGCTGCGCTCGGTCCGGCGTCGCCCCCCCAGGCGGCGTCAGGCGCTGATCCACTGCTGCTCGGCAAGGTGCTCGCTCCGCCATCGACCTCGACCTCGACCGGCTCGCTCGCAGCGATCGCGGCCGACGAGCCTGCCAACGGCGACCTGCAGCGCCGCGTGTCGAGCTCGACCTTTGGCCGGCCAGGGCGTGAGCCCCAGCCGGTGATGTTCGATTCGGCTGGCTCACCCCCGATGCCAGCGCACGCGACGTCTCTCACCTCGCCTGATCACGCCTCTAACACATCGTCCCCGCTCTCGGCCACGGCTATCTCGGCCAGTGGGATCGTCCCAGAGTCGGGCAGCTCGCGAGGTATGCCGACGATCAACGGCCAGCCACCGATCGACAGGCCTGTCGCACCACGCGAGTCGGTGCTCCATCGCAAGCGACCGAGCTTGCCCGGCGTAGGCCTGGAAGAGCCTCAGGCTTCGGCGCACTGGCTTCAGCTGCGCGAGGAGGATCGCAGGGAGGATGACAACGCCCTCTTGCCCGACTCGGTCACGAGCCGGCGCGCTGCGCAGACGACCGTTGATCCGTGGGAAGCCCTCGATGCGCGGCGGGCAGAGCGCGAAGCTGTCCGACTCCGTGTTGAGGCTGAAGCACGCGAGCGGAAGCGCCTCCGTGAGCTCGCTGCCGAGCGGGAGGCGGCTGAGCGGGTGGCGCGCGAGGAAGAGCGCCTTCGAGCGGCACGAGAGCGGACGCGCGAGGTCGAGCGCGAGCGGGCAGAGAAGGAGGAGAGGGAGCGGCGCGAGCGAGAGCAGGTCGAAGAGGCCAAGCGTCTCCGCGAGCAGGCCAGGGAAGGAAGCGCTCCGCCCGCGAACGCTGGGCCAGGAGGCAGGCTCGCCGATGGGGTTCGTCCCCTACGCTCCATCCACGCTGTCCTGCCTGCGTACTGACGACTCCCCGCTCTCGTCTCCAGTGGCTCACGGTCCAGGCGCCCAATACGGTCATCTTTCGCCGACGCTGGTTCCACATCCTGCCCTCCGAGATTCGCCTTTACAAGGATTCGAACGTAAGTGATCATCCGGCCGTCCCGGCCGTCTCTGGCACCAGTCTCACCCTCAGTGCCCACTCTTTGATCAACAGAGCACCGACAAGCCGGTCGCCACCATCTCGCTCCCCTCGACGGCCGCGCCCGACTTTTCGGACGCGTACGAGGAGACGCAGGTGCTGCACTCATTCGGCATCCCTGACACCGCCGGTGATGTCTGGCTCGCGTATCTCGACTCCGAGTCGGACAAGGAGCTCGTCATCGCGGCGGTTCGTTCTTTCGACGGTCTGCATCCGCTTGTCGGCTATGTAGCGCTGACTTACTTTGCCCTTTCAGATGACCGTTGCTAGTCAGTGAGGGGAGAAGGGAGGAGGCACGGGATCTGCAGCCGGCTGGCGCCTTATTTATCTATCTTATTCGTGTCTCTTGGTTGCCGAAGCAAACCAACTCGCGCGTGCCAAAGTCAGGAGCGCATCCATTGTCGCATCCTCTTCAATCGTGGACGATGCGGGCAAAATTCGGCAGTGGCGGTGGCCTGCCAAGCGAGTCCGAGTCGTCAACCGAGTAAACCGACTTTGCTGACCCACGAGTCGAGCGAGCGTGACTTATGGTCGAGCCAGGCGTCGCAGATGGGCGTGCACTGGCAAGAGGTGTTCGAGTTGCCCGAGCGATCGTCGGCGAAGGGGTTGTCGTCGAGCGCAACCCCCGGTCGGCTCGCGCGAGGTCGTGGATCAGCGCGAGCGAGGCCTTTTCCTCCGCGACCCGGCGCCGCTCTTCTTCTTCTGCTACCAAAGCTGTGGTGACGCGCTGCCGTTTCTGCGCCGGCGATGCTCCGTGTTCATGAAGTTCGACGGGAGAATGGATGGCTCGTATCCGCTTCCTAGGTGGCGAGGCTGAGCCGCCGCGTGTCGGTGGCTCCACGAGCATCGGCGGAGAGGCGGCTGCGCCGATTGAGGCATTGAGTGATGCTGCCCCGGCTGAGTCGGTCGATACAACCTCCGCTTCAAGGGCGGCTGTCGTAGGCAAGATGGTTGGCGCATAGGGAACCTGTTCGATGGTTGGGAGATCGACCTGCATCTCCTCGAGATTGTCTGCATGCGCTGAATGCAAGGCCGGGTTGTTTGCGTTGGCGAGCGAGGTGTTCATGGGCTGCTCTGCCTGATCGCCAACGGCATCCGCTGTCGGATCGACCGGAGCGAGGGCGACGGGCGCGACGTGGGCCGAGGCGGAGTCGCCCTGGGTGGGCGCAGATGCACCTGTCACGGCGGCGGATTCCGTCTCACCTGGTCGCTCAGTCATCTTCTTCAGGACTCCTGACCTGTTGAGGATGTAGGGCGACCAGTTGAGCCGCTTCGGATCGAGCTTGAGCCAGCCCTTAGCCTCGAGCTTAGCGAGATACTGGTCGATGACGGCGTGGTCTGGGGTGATCTCGTAGTTGTAAGGGATCTGCATTGCCTGGTCGACCTTGTCGGCTTCGGGCACGATCGCTGCGTGGCCGAGGCTGTGGACGACCGTCGAAGAGGGGTGCGACGACGACGAAGGCCGGTTCTGCGGAATGGCTAGGTCGAAGACAGTGATCATGCCGTACTTGCGGAGCACAAAGAGGATATCCTCCGGCATGAGTGAAGTCGTCCAGCTGATCTCTGTGACAGGCAGAGGCTGGAGTCAATGAGTTGATTGCGGCCAACAGGGACGGGACCAACAACGCACTCTTGATCGAGACTGGCAGGTCGCACGATCGTAGATAGGTAAAGACCTGCGTCGTCCAATAGGTTGTGTAGCTGAGGAGGCCGAGATCCGACAGCGGCTTCTCAGGTGATCCAACGCGGCCCTCCTTCTTCGAAAGCAGATAGCCTGGCGTAGGAAACAATTGGGTCAGCGCGACTGTCGGCGCAAGAGGAGGAAAGGACGTACTGAAGTCGATGAGGAGGTTCCCCCAGCCCTTGCGCATCCGGACGGGGAGCGTCATGATGCAGCTGACGTTATAGTGCAACGGGCTCTTCTTTTCCTTGGAGAAGTAGCCGACAAAGTGGCAACCCTCTTCGTCGCGCTCGGTCATGATGTAAAAGAGGAACGGCTCGACGTCGTAGTAGAGCGTCTTGTGATCGAGAAACATCTTGGCGAGCAAACACAAATTTTGGCAATAGATCTGAGTGGTAGAGTTTATCGGTCAGCTTCCCGCGGCTTGTTCATTCCTCGCGGCGGCGAAGCCGAACCTTGTTCTTGCGCCCATCAACCTCAAAGACCGAGATACCACCGAGCCGATAGACTTCCTCGCCTGGCGGCGTTTGTGATTTGCACTTGACCTGTAGAGATATGCGGCCGTGTCAGCCCGCGATCATCGGCAGCAGCCGAGGCAAGAACTCAAACGCACGCTGTGGCCAAGTGCGACGCGCTCGTCCTTCATGTACCGAAGACAGAACTCGCACATCCAGAGCGTGCCGTTTGGGACAAGCGAGTACTCGGCTGGGTACGGGGCTGTGTACCACGTGTCGATTCTGTACTTGCCGAAGGCGATTGTTCTGATCTTCTCGAGCTTTGGTCGCGAGCCGGTAGGCTGCGCGACGAGGCTTGATCCGGAAGCCGCCTGCGACTGATCGTGTCGCTGCGTCGGCGGCGGCCGCTTGTTGATTTGTTGCCTCTTGGCCGGTCGGCCCGTCTCGACCGAGGCCTGCAAGCCGAGTGGATCGTAATCGCCATCGCTGTCGTCCTCGTCTTGCCTTCGTCGGCCGGGACTAGTCGGAAAGGGCGAGTCACCTCGAGGTGACGCGGGGTCGGCGATGCTATCCTCAGCCACCTGCCAAAGAGCCAGCGAAATCATGGGTTATTAGTCAGCAAGCGGCTGAGCGGACGGCGGGAGAGCAGGCCTGCTCGTTACGCACCTCATAAGTAACCTGTGCAGCTGTATTCGTGAACAGACGGCGATCAAGCTCGACGAGCCGAGACCTTACCGTCTCCGCTTGTGGGCCAGTGATGAGGCCGCCGAAGGGCACTTGCTCGTCCTCGTCCTCATCCTCGTCATCATCCCTATCGGAGGCGCCGTCAGAATCGGCGGCAGCATCGGCTTTGACGATCGCCCCCCGCTGCGCGCCGCTTGCCTTCACGCGCACTCCGTTGCGTTTGACATAACTGAGCGACTTGTTGCCGCCAGAGCTCCGACGCTTGCCCGGGGCCGCAGCGTCTGCGCCGTTGACTCGGAGCGTAACCTTACGGACAGGCACGCTCTCGGATTCTGATGCTGAGGCATCGTTAAAATCAGGTTCGTTGCTGAAGCCGTAGTCGGTCGGGCGCGCTCTTTTGGCTGGCGGGCGCGGCGGCGTTTCGCCTTTGGAAGCAATCGAGGTTGTCATTGATGACGGGCTCGGTGGATCATCCTCGCAGAGCGTGCAGGACCATGAACCTATCCAGCGAAAGAGGGACGTGTCAGGTCCGACGAGGAGGCTTCAGTGTAACGGTCATGCTGCCACACACCTGCCGGCGGCTTTTCCAACGGCTGAAGACGACGGTCTCAATTGTCAGCTCAAACAGGACGGCACAGCTAGCGGCGAAGGCCAAACGCACCGGATCCAAGCAGTCTATATGGTAGCCTCGGTCGCACTGGTCGCAAAAAAGCAATCGTTCGGGCTGAGTCCGGCGACACAAACTACAAGATCAGCCGTTGATCTGGGCCGACCTGATCGCGGCGCAGCAGCAACGCCCGCAGACTAGAAGGCTGAACTCACATCAAGGTCCTCCGTCTGACCACAGATCTCGCATTGTTTGCACTCGAGACACTGCCACTCGTAAGTCTGGATCCTCTTCTGAACGACGCCCTCGAGGTGCATGCAGTAGTCGTGGCCGGAGCGGCTGCAGGTATAGCACGAGTGGATCGCCGCTCTGTACATCGTCTCGTTTGCGTCAGCATCAGAGCGCTCGCAAAGAAAGAGCAAGCGCCTTGAGGCAAGAGAATGGACGAGGCCATAAGGACAAGCAGGTGTGCGACGCACGGATTCTCAGTTGTCCCACAGAAGCCACACTCTGGATCAGGCGGCTCGGTACTCTTGGGCTTGATGACAGTTCCGCTCGAGTCCTTCTTGGTCTTGCGCTTCCCAGTCGACCCGCCTCGCTTCAAAACTTCGCGAGCCATGCTTGTTGATGCTCGCCCCTTGCCCTTGTCAGCCGTGCTGAGTCGAGATTGCGGGACGGGCGGCAGCAGGACCTTGAGCGAGTAGTCGACCGGCGGACGGTCGCGTCGAGCTCTTGAGCTGGAGGGCGCGTCAGAGCCAAGGGTGGATGGGTCAGGCGAGTGCGAAGGAGTTCGCCGAACGTCGGACGGGACGGGAGCGAGGTCAAGAGGATCGTCCGACATGGTCCGATCGCCTGCGAGCTCGTCCAGCTGCGAATAGTTGGATTGGTTCAGTTGCTCGGTCAGCTGGGAGTCCTTGTGCCTGGCATCAGGCGTTCAACTGGCCGCGCTGACCTTGCCAGGGACGTCTGGCTCCTTTGACGTAAGTCGGCCGGCCAACACGGGCGAACTAGGCTCTTCTCCGCCGGCATGCGAGAGCGGATCGAGCCCGGCCGCTGCCGAGGTTGATGGTTCGGCTGGACCGGCCGACGACGCGACGGAAGGCGCCCGACGAGACGAGGATGAGGGGGCGAGCTCTGGAGGTTCCATCGCGACAGGGATTGCTTCAACCTCGTCGTCGCTCTCGCCTTCGGCATCGGCGTCCGAGACACGGTCGTCGAGCTGCATGCGGCTGCTGGTCTGAGACTCGGATTTGAGAGTCTCGCGGTAAGGTAGAAGGGGTTGCAGTGAGGGAACCAGGGCTGAGCGACCACCCACCCATTACGACTCGGGCGCGCGCGACGGCACAGCGGCGCGTCCTGGATCGGCAGGTTGCCTCGTAACAATGTCCCCGTTCTCTGCGCTCCCTCCCTCCCAGCTGCTGTGACGATATTCACACGAGAGGCCTCACAAGGCTGAGCGCTTCCTTCAAGAGTCGTTCTGAGAGATGAGTGACGGGACGTGTGACGACAAGTTCGCCCTGGCGACAGATTGTCCTCCGGGCGTGCTCTGTCTCCCGCCCGGCACGACAGTCGTCGAGGATGCGGATGAGGAGGTGCGCCCGTCTGCCATCCTATTTCTGGTCACCGCTAGCGCTAATGAGACGCCAACTTGAGAAGACGTTCGATCTCTATACGACCTTGAGCTTGCGACCGACGTCGACGGCCATTGCCGCTGGCCACTCGTCACTCGGAATGGTCGATCCCTTGGCTGCCCGGCTCAGCTTGACATTGACCATTGCACCTCCGCCTTCCGAAGGAGGCGTCGCGGCAGAGCCGGCTATCCCTTCCAAGAGCGGGCGCAAAGGTCGGACGGCCGGACGGCCAAAGGCGGTGGAGCCGGTCGATTTACAGCTCGAGCTGGGACAAGACATGCGAAGGCTCAAGGGCGCTGGCGGCGACACGGCATCCGTTGTCTGGCGGACGGGCCTGCATCTGCTTGAGCACGTCCTACCGCATCTGCTTCACCCAGCGGCTCGCTCTGCCGTCCCGCCGCTTCTCTCAGCCGAGCACCTGCGTCAAGCAGCCGTTTTGGAGCTCGGCTCCGGGACGGGCGCGCTCGCCGTCGTCCTTGGGCCCTTCTGCCGACGCTGGACCGCCTCGGACCTACCAGAAGCCTTGCGACTCATTGAGGCCAACCTAAAGCTGAATGGGCTGGAGGCAGAGTCAGCGATTGAGATCCAGGAGCTCGACTGGACAACCTATCTCTCCACTTCGCCTGACCGGCCTCGACCGCCGGCCAGCCCGACGAGCCTGCCCGACCTGATCATCGCGACAGACGTCCTTTACCACCCAAGCCTTATTGAGCCTCTCTTGGCGACGCTGAATTTTTACTCGGAGCGTGGCCGGACCATCACGCTCTTTGTGGCCGAATTTCGGACGGAGGACGTCATTCGCGACTGGCTGGCGGCCTGGCTCGCCGATGACGGTGGCTGGGAAGTCCGGCGACTACCCAATGACTCAAGTGCCGGCGGCTGGGGCGACGGCGGCCGCTTCGTCGGATGGGTCGCTTGGCGGCGATAAATCTCTCGCTCTTGGACCTCAATTTACCGTCTTGAGTGTCCGCAGCGGGCAACACGCTGCGTCGAAGGCCGGCATGTAGCCTCCCTCCAGCATCGCTTAAGGCCGCAACATCCTCGATCTGCCGTCAGCGATAGTGAAGCGGAGACTCCCTTTGCCGTTCTGCCACATTCTTGGGGCCGCCTTTGCCTGCAGCCCGGTATTCGCCCTGCATTTGAGTCGAGCGGCAAGTCGCCTTCCTTAATTTACGGGTCAAAAGGTCGAAGCGACATCTGCATCCTCTAAAAACAGGCGTCTAATTCGGCCGGGCTCTCCAGCTGCCTACTCAGTGATGGCGATAGTCTGCAGGCGTCGAACAAATGGCGGGCGAGCTGTCAATGGTACGCCGCTTGACAGCCGAGATCGATTGGCGTACCTCAATCTCGACGAGAGCGTCCTTGGGCAGACGAGCGACCTCGACCGTTGACCGGGCGGGCTTGCTCTCGCCAAAGAAGCGAGCATAGACGGCGTTGAAGGCGACGAAGTCATTCATGTTCTTGATGAAGACGCTGAACGAGGAGAGGTCAGCCGGCAGTCGGATCCAAAGAAATCAGGCGAGCGCACGTAGTCTTAACGACCTTGGCCGGAGACGATCCCGAGGCCTTGAGGACCTCGCCGAGGTTCTTGAACTACGAAAGGGTCAAAGAAGCTTTGACCTCAGCGAGCAAAAGACGAGGGCGAGCGAACGGCATAGCGGGACCTCACCATCTGCTCGGCCTGAGCTTCGATGGCATCCGGGCTGACGACGTCCATCGTCTCGGGGTCAAATCCGATGGCGCCCGAGGTGTAGACGAGGCCGTTGTGCTTGATGGCCTGCGAGTAAGGGCCGATGGCCTTGGGCGCGCTCGCGGTCGAGACAACGGTGTACGGGGCGGCAGACATGGCGGCTGAGGTCGAGAAGGGGCGGCGGCGGGCGGTGAGGAGCGCTGGCAGGGCGACAGGGGACCGGCGGCAAGCGGCGTGAGGACGGGTGACGGCGGCGGCGAGGCGAGCGATGAAAGCGGGACGGGCGACTGACATCAAAGGAAAGTGGTGGGGGGAAGGAGAAGAGGGAGGGGAGGGAGCAGGACGTGGGCTAGGGAGCCGAGATGGTCCCGCGTCCCCAAGCACGAGCCGCGTCGGGCGGCCGAAGCCGAAAACGTACGCAGGGCTGGCGGGCCGCTTCATCCATTGCGCTCGCATAGATGGCAGGCAAAGGGCAACTTGCGGAGGAAAGGCATGGAATCGTTCGAAACAAGTCTGACTGATATCACTTAGGCAGAGCGATAGCGACGCCCTCGCCGACGCATGAGCGAGCGTGCGTTCGTCCAGTGTGTGAGAGTATGTTGTCGATGATTCGCTTTCCGGACCAAAGGGGCCCTCAAGCGGGCCACTGTGACACCGCGCAAGGCGATTGATATGAGGTTCCAAACAGGCAGAGCGGACCGAGTCTGGCGAGCTTCTCGTGTGGCCTTGACTGATGGACGGGCCTTGCGTGTATTGGCCCAAAGTCCGTTGTATAGGTCGTCCCCATTACGACTCAGGGCGCAAGCCTGCGGACATCGGCGCTGTGCATCTTGCCCTCAAGAATGCCCTCGGCCAGTAGCTTGCCTGTCCCAGGACCTGAATTCAATCGGATAGGGCACGAGGTCAGCCCACACATTCAGCAGAGAGCAGACAGAGGACAGAAAAGCGCACCAAGTGTGATGCCCCAGCAACTGAGACCACCTCCAACCCAGACGCCGTCAGCGCCCGGCACCTTACCGACAAGCGGACGGCCCCTTGAAGCCGAGGGAAGGAAACAGGCCTGACGCCGCTCAATTGAGCCACCCTTTAGCGGGCTGAAGAGTGGACTCAAAGCCGAGGCATGGGCGATGAGCTCGGCCATAGGCTTTGCGTCCGGCTCGACCTCAGATGCAAGTTCAGGCAGCGGCTCCGAGGAGGTCGATCCACAAAGGTAAACGGTCCCGTCCGGCCTCGGGTAAACCTCCGGATCAGCCGCCTCGCCGGAGGGGAACGTAAGCGAGGTGAAGAGCGCGTCTGCGGGAAGAGCAAAAGCGGCCAGATGAGAATTAGATATTAGTGAGGCTCGATTGAGACGGCTGTAGCGAAAGCTGGCTCACGAGGAGTGACGAGCGAGCGAGCCTCTTCGGCGACGCGGAAGACGACCGAGTGCGCCTTCTGGCCGTCAACGTCGAGCTTGTCGCCAATCTCGGGTCCGAGAAGATCGGTCGCGAGCCGGCCAAGCCACGGGCCGTTGGCCAGCACGACGGCAGTGACGCCCTCAAGCACACCTGACTCGCCCTGCTCAATGCCATCGCCCGAGTAGCGGACTCCGCTGAGCTTGCCTGACCGGCGGATGAGCTCCGTCGGCGCAGCCTTCAGCAAGCATACCTCGGGCGTCAACTCGAGTAGGGCCGTCGTCAGTAGACCCGGCGTAACCTGCGCACAGGTCGACGTCGTTCCAAGCTTCGACAGGCTCATTCTCGTCGTGACCTCGCGCGCAAGCCAGGGCTCAAGTGCCTTCTTAGCAGCCGACCCGCCCGTGGTCGCCGGAGGTGGCTTCTGGCCGCCACAAACTTGGTCACGGTCATCATCCCTCCCGGCGTCATCGGCGTCGTCGAAGCCGCTCGAGCTCAAGTCAGCCTGGACGCTGAGCGTGTCGACCCGGCGGTAGCCCCAACGTTCGGCACCGGCATGCTCGGCAGCGAGCTCGGCGTGAAGCCGGAATGACAGCAGGCCAAGCGAGGCCGTCTCGCTGGCGTGCCAGTTTGCGGCGAGGAAGCCGCCTGACTTTCCCGAGGCACCGGCCGCGGGGGAAGACGACTCGAGCATCGTGATCCGGTGTGAGGCCGGGTCGAAGTGCGGGTGGCGTGCGAGGTAGTAGGCGGTCGCTGCGCCGACGATGCCGGCACCGACGATCACCGTGTGCTGCGGCGAGATGTGTAGGCCGCTACTTGCGCGAGTTAATGTAGGCATGTTCGAGCTTGAAGGCGTAAGAGGGCGAGAAGGACGGAAGGGGGCCAAGGTGATGGCCAGACGAGTGGCAAGCAGCTTCGTTAGTCGAGACCGGTGGCGGCCAACGCCGTCGAGGGCTGCCGAGCTTGCAGTTGCGTTTTCCGGCCCCTCTCGCGACCTCGCCGCCGGGCCAAGCTCACCTAGGCAGAACGGCCTCTATACCGCCATCCCACCTTCCCTTCTTCCCCTCTTCCATGTCATTTCTAATTGCATGCGCGGCCCCGCGGCCCTCGGCCTCGTCATCTCGTCTGCTCGCGCCGGTCGCAAGGCGCATGGTAAGTACAATTCCTCACGACGTAAAGCCCTTGTCGCCTTCAAGCGACGTTGACGCTGAAGCTCGCCTCGTTCGCCCATCAGAAGTCGAACAAGAAGCGCTCGGCCCCTAGCGGCTCGGACGGTGGCCTGCCGGTCGTCAACCCCGAGAAGCTGACGAAGCGTAAGCAAATGAAGGTCCTTCTGTCCGAGGACCTCGACCGCTTCGGTAAGAAGGGTGCGTCTGGACCTTCATCTGAACCTGTCGCTTCGCCGCACCGCCGCCCCTTTGGCCAGAGCGATGGAGGCCACCTCTATCGCAAAAGCAGATTGAGGGCCTCATGGAAACGTTGCTAATCTTCGACCTCATCACATCCTGCAGGCGATATCATCAGCGCGAACCGGACGCACGCCGACGCGCTCCGGCGGGCCGAGATCGGCTTCCCGATCGAGCAGACATACTACGGCCAGCCTTCCATTCCGTCACAAACCGCACAGTCGCCACGAGAGCTGCATGACCCGGCAGTTCAGGAAGCGATCGCCCATGCCGTCCCCGGCTTCCGGTTCTTTGCCCAGCTCCCAAAGAGCAAGACGGGCAAGAACGGCATGTACTCCGGCGGCATGCCGCGGGCGACAAGCATGATTCGGCTGCTCGACCGCAAGGCCGAGGAGGAAAAGGCCCGCAGAGCAGAGCTCATCAGCCTAGGCTGGCGGCCAGACTCCAATGTCGAGGAGGGAGGCGAGGCAACGGACGCGATCTCGGGGTGGGTACCTGGTCAGGCGAATCGCCAGCCGTAATGAGCAGAGCGATCGCAATGGACGTCTTCGCTGCACGATGATCTCTGCTTGGACCAAACCTTGAAATCTGGGAACGAGGGGGATGGGAATTGGCGATAACGGCGATACTTTGCAGTTCAGCCACAGGACTGGTCTCATCAATGATTCCTTCCAGCTGTGCTGTGTGGGACGCTCAAGGGGGTCCTGTTGCGCTTCTCCGCTCGTTCAGCTCTGGACTTGTCATGCATCCGAGATCTAGCCCTCTGGACTTATCGTGCATCCGAGATCTATCCTCGATGCCAGAGACGTCCGACAGATTGCCCGCAAACCAAGCCCCTCTGTTGGTGAGTCGGTCGCTTCCGACTTGAAGCCAACACCGGTGTCTTTCAGCCTGTCTTAGAAGTGAAAGGGCAGCAGAACGAGACAAACGCTCACAGACAGCATAAGGTACACCGAGCTCAAGCGACCGGCGACAAGGGCCCACGCCAAGGGCGACATCCTTACTGACGATTCGCTTACGAGGGTACCAGACAAAAGTCCCACATTTGCAAACAAGCACACGACCAGGTGCAAGGGACAACAGCATTGAAGAGCGAAAACGCGAAGGGGTGGAAAAGAGGGCCAGACGCCCGGACAGTAAGGGGGGGAGTCGGCAAGCGAAGGTAGGAAGGGGCAGCGCAGCGCAGGGGTGGTGCGCGAGCTCGCGCGCGAGGTGGCTCGAAGGACCAGCGGTAGATCAAGCGAGTTGATTAGCCTGGAGAAGCGGGGAGGGTCAGCAAAGGTGCACGGGCTCAAGGCACGACAAATCAGCACGGAGGACGCACGCTCTCCCCGGAGACGACGGGCGAGCTGGAGGTCCTTGGGCTGGATGGTGACACGCTTGGCGTGGATGGCA